>VWPU01016060.1:0-79818 GCA_013398955.1 Callaeas wilsoni
GCCGGGGCCAGCAGGGGCCGAGGCCGGCCAGGAGCCGAGGCCAGCGAGGGGCCGGTGCAGGAGCAGCGCCCCGAGCTCTGCCGGCGAGGAGAGCCCACGCCGGCCTTGCAGCGGGCTGGCGAGCAGGCCCGGCTCCCCCCTGCCCCTCCGCAGGGCCGTCCTGCCCAGCTGCGCTCTCCTCCCTGCCAGCTCCGAGCTCCCCCCTTGCAGGAATGATGTGGATTTTGAGTCAATGTCAATGACAGATAAAAGAAAAATATTACCTCTGATATTTTTAAAGTGAGGCTGCTACCGGTATCACACGAGAGAATGACGAATCTTTCATTGCTGAGGTGGTGTAGCAGAATTTTAATTATTTTTTCAATAAATACAATGCTTAGATTTATATTTTGCTGATTTAACCATTAGTGAAATTTTTACATAATCATTAAAGTTATTTTTCAAGGTACATAAGAACACTCTATATAAAAATACTTCTTTAAATAAAACATTCAAAACCACGTTATTAGATCTTTGAAATGCCATAGATCTTATTATATTTCGTAATTCAAAAAGGAAAAGGTTAGCAGCACAGGTATTTAATTATTCTTTCCATTTGCACAAATTCATTTAAATGTCTCATTTTGACGGTTTTTTTCCCTTGGAAGATCTTCATTTTGTCTTTTAAGCCAATGAGACTTCAATAAAGGCAATAGAGAATGAAAAAAAGCTCTGGTATTATTATATTCACATATAAAGTGTTTATCACCAAAGAGCAATTTACACTTTAAAGTATGTTTATACTTAAAACCATAAAAATAAAACCAAACTGCAAATATATTTGACATTTTAAGTACCTTCTGGACATCACCTTCCTTCCCCCCATCCCAAACACATTTCCAAAATCATATAGTGATTTGAAGTGCACTGATTTTTGGTTGCTCTGCTACATCTTCTTGCCCCAGGTTTGTGAAGACTTGCTAAATGCATTTCCCAGTGATTAGGAAAGAAGTTGTTAATGCTCTGAGCTTCTAAAACAATAAAGTCCAGGATAATACAAAATTCTAAACCAAATATCCAGGCAGCAGAACCTGTTGGCCACTGCTGAGAATTTTGGTTATAAAGTTCCATTTTCTTCTCATATAGGTACCTGAGTCATCCTCAAAATTTCCTGAGACTTTTGCCAAGGGTAATTAGACCCTTCTCTATAGTGGGTTTTCATCCCCAAATCTGCTCTTTGATGACGTGGTTCATTTCTTGTTCCAGTGGAAGTAGCAAATATGTAATATGGAGTCTGTCATCTATTTCCATACAGATTTCTTAAACTCTTCTGACAGTGGAGAAAAGAGTTGTGTCTGGCAGCCTGTGATTTACAGGACCAAGGCCTGTACTCATCATTCTGGATGGCAAGAAAGGAACAAAACCAACCATTGGGGCATCAATAATTTTTAGTTCCATGTGCAAACCAATATAGTCCTTCCAAAACCAGACCAAATCTGTGAACTTCTATTTTTTGTCCACCATTTGTGAGACTCTGTACTCCTGCTTCTCTGTGAACCACAAGAAGAAGGAGCAGAGAGAATATTTTCCAGAAAACAATACTGCAGAGACAGCCATAACGCTGCGCTCCGCATCCCATTTTGCCTGTATAAGTTAAGCTACAGAGAGAGATGGATCACAGAACCATAGAATGGTTTGGATTGGAAGGGACCTCAAAGATCATTGAGTTCCAGCCTCCCTGCCATGGAGTTCTGGTCACCAGACCAGGTTGCTCAAAGCCCCAACCAATGTGGCCTTGAATCCCTCCAGGGATGGGCCATCCAGAACTTTTCTGGGCAACCTGTGTCAGTGCCTCACCACCCCCACAGTAAAGCATTTCTTCCTAATACCTAATATAAATCTGCTCTCTTTCCCTTTAAAGCCATTGCCCCTTGTCCCTGCAGCTTTCCTGTAGGCCCCCTTTAGGTATTGGAAGGTGCTGTAAGGTCTTCCCAGAGCTTCAGTTAAATTCTGCCCCAATGAAAAGGCACAACTGTGTTGTGTGCACATTCAGAAGAGGGCCTGAACTTCTCTTACATTTCTTGCCATCCCACTCTGTTATATTATTAGTTGGCCTGTAGTGATAAAAATGGTATTTAGGTCAATGTGTTCTTTGTTAATTGCATTAGCCATGTGCCTAAGACTTAGGCTTCCTCTTCTCCCAGCACTGCCTTTGGCTATTAGCATGTGGGCTTTAAATATATGTCACTATTAACAGTGTACTTAATCTGTCAGGTGAGATGGATAGAGTCTGTTTTAGACAGACTAAGATGATCAGTGGAATGCTAATTACGAAATTCACATGAGTAGAGAGACCCCTTTCTATACAGAAACACAAGCCAGTTTATATGCTACTTTTTATATAGAGTCTCCAAAAGCAGAGGGAAGAAGTACATTTGTGTTCTGTTTATGAGATCTAATCATACTCAATAGTTTTTTTTCAATTTCTGCAACATATTTTGGAATTTTATTTTGCAAATAGGATAATTTTCCCTTGGGAAAAAAATTAATATTATATTGGCTTTTATCTTCCAAGGGTTTTCCTGTCTGTGTTTAAATCACCTTCTATTAGCACAATTTTTCCTCACGCGGTAGGAAAGATCAGAACAGAAGTGTGTTCAACCCCACACGCGTGTATACACCTCATGAAGCAGATTTAGCAAATGGAAAACTGCTTCTGGCTTTGAACAGAAAATTTCTGTACTTGTAGTGTGGCTAAGTCCAGCAGAAGGAGCTGCATTACTTTAACAAGGGGCATCAAAATCGAAAGACCTTTGAGAGGTCTATATTCAGATGTAAAGAGAAAGGCCTTCTCCCTGTTTGTGTACAGAATATAATTGGATTCTACAAACTAGCTAAAATCCAGGCAGCCAGATGATAATGAATTATGGAATTCCAACACCAGCAGAGACTAAGATTTTCCCTTAGCTAAACTAAAGTTTTGAGTTTAACTTTTTTTCCTGAAGACATTTACTACATTTTGAGCAGGAAATAAATATCCTGAAACTATTTGCTAAGTGTTCAGCTTTGAAAGACAATATTTGTTGTGAAAGCCTCAAGACTGGGGCTCTGTAGAATCCTTGTCAGAGGCCCTCGTGCCCCCCCACCACGCTGTGCCCGTCACCGCTCAGTCCAGGCAGTTCTGGGGTAGCGTTCCAAGAGCGCATTCCTCAGCTGGGCTGTGTGGATCTTGTCTCTGGTCTCCACAGTGCAGATGACCTGGAAAAAGAATTAGGACCATTCCTGATGGCATGGCAGCAATCTCAGACAAAGTCGTTTCCAACTTAATCCTAAAACACACTCATAAAAACAATCAGTTCAACATAAAAACGCTGGCCCTCACATCCGCTGCCTATGCAGGTAAGAAAACTGACATTGCAGACATCTGGGGCTCTTCCAGCCCATCTGCCTGACCATAAAACCTTCCAAAAGCCCTACTTTATTGCCTTCAAAGTTTAAATAAGACAGGCAGATCCTCTGCTGGCTCCTGGGCAGGGTACTTGTCTGTTCTTGGCCTGCCTGAAGACATCTGTTAGTAGCTTCTCTTTTCCATTCCTCGGGGTATGTACGTGGCACTGCTGCCACCTCACCCACCTCTGACTCTTACCTCACCACATTTCCGTATTTCTACTGAGTGTTCGTTCCAGCACCTCCATCCTTCAAGCTTTTTATATTCTCCTTCTCTTGTCTGTCATGGAGTTATCTCCCAGTCTTTTATCATCTCTGCAGTATTTTGGCTGGTTTCACTTCTCACACACCTTCTTGCTTCATTCTGATTTCTGTTTGCTTATTACATCACTTCTAGTTTTCTTTTATGGTTGTTCTACTGCTAAATAAAACAACTTGGACAAAACTAATTTTGATCGTTTTTTTGAATTCTTTGCTTGCCTCCACAGGTACTATTAAAATCCTGTCATGCAGCTGAACATAACTTCAATGACAGTTTTTCAATTTCTCTATAATCTCTCCTTTTTGCATACTCACATCTCTGCCCCATCACCTGAAAGCCTGGGCACTAGCAAAGGTGAGGCACCAATGTGAAGGTGCAGAAGGAATATTATACTTTACAATTTGAGACTCCTAACTTCCATTACTGCTAGCCCTGCTGGAATTATCGCTGGTGTTGAAAGTGCCACATGGAAAAAAGACCTCACAGAAACATGGAAATATAGCAAGGAAAGGACTCAAGACGAGGCACGGTGCAACTACAGAGAGCTCATTGTACCAGGCAAATCTACAGAGAGCAGAGAAACAAGGAGCCATCATAACCTGATAGCGGGTTGCTCCAGACATGCCCTCTTAAAATGTTCCTATCAGAGCTGTATCTCCTTTAGAAAGCAACAAGGCAAAAATACTCAAATATGTTTACAAGGACATTTCTAAATAAGAACTTCGAATTCATGTTTTCTGGAACTGTCTTAAAATAACAATAAACCTTTAGCAAAACTGTTGAATGAAAATATAAAACACTAACGCTCAAAGTTAATCTAAATAGCCATAGCTCACTTAATTGGAAAACTGGCTACAGCTTCTCAAATATCCATCAGGAAATAAGCGACAATTCTGATCTCGTCTTGTAATTCTTCGCCTCTTGTGTTGAACATAGTTCTATTTATTTGGTTCTTTGGAATGCAAATTAGATGCTAATTTCTTTCTTCTTCAAAAAAATGGGATTTAGTCTCAAGAGGAGGACAGCCATAGAGGACAAGTAATAATGAGGAAAGGGGAGAGAACACAGTGATTGGGAAAAGTGTCTGAGAGCACCAATGTACCAAACACCCATTATCCATTCCCTGGTTCATATGAAATCCCTAAGGCTTTGCAATCGTATCTTCAAGAGGACACATGCATCTCTCGTGGAGTCCGTAATTAAAGAAAGCAACATTTTCCCCTTTCCACAGTAATCGTGCCTGTTTTGTCCTGAATAAATCAATTGCTGCTCTTGGAACCAGTCTGGACTTGACAGATTCAGCCTTGAATGTCTGGCAGCAAGCAGTTGCTCTGCCCTGGGAGCAAGCATGGGGAAGCATTTTGATTTATGGCTAATTATCCTCTCTGCCCTTTCCTTTCTGCTCATGATGGAAACCAGGCAGACCTCACTAATTTGAGCCAGAGAGCTTGTGAACAGGTTGGATAAACACTGTCGTTTTGTTCTGAGCGTGCACCACATCCAGCAGCTGATATGGGAGATATTATGCTGTAGAGTATCATAAAAGTAGTAACAGCAACAGAAGTGATAACAAACAACTCCAGAAGTTCACCTAATTTTTCAAAGTTGTCAAAGAGAGGATTAGAGAACATTTGCTCCCAGCAGGAGTGAAGAGGGAATCACACAGCACCTCAGGGCAGCTTCAGATCTCCGCAGCAAGGAAGGCAAGAATTTACTTTCTTGCTTAGATTAAGCCAATTCACACTGCAGTTTTACTTTCACAAACTGCTCTATCTTGCTTGCTTCACCTGGGAAACATAATTTACACGAGTGTCTAACAGGGCAACCTTCACGTTCGTGGGGAGGTTTCTGAGGTTATATTTACTGGGATTAAGAAGCACCCCAGTACTACTCGCTATAGGAGGTTGCACAGCTGTTGATGAGCTACCAGTAAGTGCCCCCAAAATGGTCATTTAAGAACAAATGACCGAACCTATTGCCTGATCTTTCTTGTACACCAGACAAGATAACTTATGACAACCAGAGAAAAATTTACTTTGAATTCATTTCATACATATAAGCTCTGAGAACGGTACATCTGATTTTTGAACCTGCAGAGCTCTTATTGGCTGTAGGGCCCCCTATGCACAGCACACCCTTCTTTTCTGTGTATCAAAAAACCCCACAAATCCACCAACAACAGAGTGCATTTTATGACTTTCCTATATATCATATCTTTGCTGTCATAAATAAATAAATAAATAAATGTCTGGTCCAGTAAGACCATTAAAATAACCAGCCAGATGGATCTTTTTACAGGACTTAAAGTTCCGTTCTCTGTGGCTGGTAATCTAAAGATATATTCTAGCCAAAGGGTTGAGTCAGCATGTTAGTTTTTTTCAGAGCAGGCCTACAAGTAATTAAAGACAAAGGAGATTTCACTGAATATGGATGGCTTGTGGGTTTTATTTAATGACTGGAAATAATTGAGGGAGCAGGAAAAAGGCTAAAAAAAAATAAAGGAAAAAATTGATTACAAGTTATTACTGTGCAACACCAAAATCCAGACGCATAAAACCAAATATTCATAGGAATTACACTGATTTCAAAGAGAGGAAATTTCATAATCTCACAAAAGGAAGAAATTTACAAAGTTCTGTGCTGAATAGGGTGGGCACCTCTACTCCAGTTTAACTGCAAGTTCTCATCATGGAGGCACTGTGCCTTTTAAATCATATTTTCTTGGATTTTAAAAATGAATTTGGCATGCCTCTCAGCTCCCTGATGCCTACTATCTGTAGGTTGTGTGTGCAAATAAAAATAGTGGGTGGACCTGCTGAGCCAATGTTAGAGAGCAGAGGACATGTGAGCAGTACTGCGGAATCAAGAAATTTCAGTCTTTTGTGCTTTTCCAGGCTCTGTGTAAAGGTAATCCTGAGTAAGTACTGCAGTTCTTAATGTCTGTGAATCACCCATGGAACCTTTGTATCCTGCTTCTTTAATTCTAGGAATCATTTTCATCATCTTAAGCTGTTGTTGTTGGATTTGCATAACTTAGTATTCACGATACACCACTATTAGCAACATTGTAGGTTTGATTGCATGAAAGTCACTAGAGTTAGGAGTGAAAACTTTATATATGCTGGTTTCAATTCTATATTTAGAAAAAGGGGTTTCCTTTTAAAAAATCAACAACTGGGCAATTTTCTAAATTATTTGGTAAGCACCCTGTGTAGATTACTTCACATTACAGATTATTTGGTAACAGCAGCTCAGTTGATGGTTTGAGGATCAGCTGCCAGATCATCCCCAAGGTCAGAGCGATGGAATGCTTGAGAAAGAGTGCAGCAGCTGTCAGCTGGTTGTGCAACCTGAGCCCTTATCTTCTGGCAATTCGTGCATTCAGGTCGGTGAGCACGAGCACGAACAAGCTACCACCACATTACATAAGCCAGGTAATAGTCCAACAGGAACACTTGGACCCTCCCCAGAGCCAGGCTCTAATTCTCCTGCTGGGGCAGGCTGCTCTGTACCACAGTCTGCTGTGGAATGCCACTAAAGAACGTGACCGAATTCTTTTGGAGGGCCTCAGAAGAAATGGAGTGTTGAACTTCCCACTCCCAGTGTCTCCACTTTGCATTTGGGGAATGGAACATGGGAGCAGAGCCTTGCCCAGGGTCATGCAGGAAATGCTTTGGGAATGATAGCATCCTTCTGCACATCTTAGCTGTACAGCTGCCTGCTTTTCTGTATTTCCTTCACAGGGCAATAACAGGGAGTATGTTGGCAGCTGGGGACTCTAATCCAAAATATTCCCTTCCAGCCTTTATAAAAGGCAAGCTGGCCCAAACAAATTTATTCAAATTGACCACTAAAATAATTTATTGAGTTCTGGCCTAAGGTGAATGAACTGTATGAGAAAACCAGGTATTACACCACGCAAAGCCAGAAATTCCAGCACCACTGGGAGAATGTGTAATGTTACTGAAAAGAAAAGGAAATATTTGATTTATGATTTAGCATTTTCTTGCACAGACAAGAGGGAGAAGTAATGTAGTGGATGTTCTTTTTGCAGCTGGTCTCTTCGAAGTTCTTCAAAACCACAGCACAGTGAAGCTCCCAAGAGGTGTGAAGTGAACAGACCAGACACCCCACAGTGTCAGATAGGAGTGAGGTCAGAGGGAGCACTGCCACCACTGCAGTGTAAAAGCCACCCACTGAAAAGCTGCTGGGGCAATTCAAGACCTTGCAGAACCCTCCTGGACTTGCCAGTTTGATTATCCTGTAGTTTCAGTGGTGAGAAGATTTTTCTAGACAATTGATGAGCTCAAAGATTTTTTTTTCAACTAGGTTGCCCGAGTCCAAAAATTAGATGCTCATTAACCAGACAAGTTGCTGAACTACTTCATAGCAAAGAATGTCCTTACTTTATTAAGTTGCTTATTGATTTTGCTCATTGACTTCTCTCTGAGTCAATAGTAATATGAAATTAGAGCGACTTAAATGGTTTTAAAGAGGTTTACAGATGGAAGCAATTTTAAGTGATAAATTGTCCCAATTGAATCTGAGGAATATTACTGATGGAGAACAGAGAAAGTTCACAGAAGCAAGGTGTAACTTCCCCCCAAGAACTGGGTAGTCCTTTAGATCTCTTTACTGGTGATATCAGATATTTTTTTTTTCATTAGCTCTGATCTTTTTTCTGTCTGGATATTCCCAGTCATCTAACCTCCTTCAACAGCTGTAAAATGTGAAGCCTACCAGACCAGTTATTTCTCTGATTTGCTAAGAGTTATCTATTTCAATATAGGGACTTGAGAAGTAATTTCCTAACTAGTCAGGTAAGAGTGAATTAGGGTGTAGTCCTCTGTGAGAAAGAAATCCAGAATGAGTCACAAGGGAAGAGAATCTAAACTGGAGGTATGAGCAGGCAGAATCCTAAAGAAACTCCCATATTGTTCCAAGGAACACAAGCAGCTGATCCCTCTGCACAAGGCACTTCTTAATCTAATATAGACATATTCCTTCCTTATTTCAGTAAAAAAAAAAAAAAAAACCTCTTATTTTTGCCAGTAAAATGTTTCAAAAGTTGTTGGGTTTTTTTCAGAAGTGCAGCTCAAACATAAAATTTAATTTTAGAAAGTCCTTACTATTTCATGAAATCAGACTATCAGCAAGGATCTTCCCACAGTGTTCCAAGCATGCACTAGATGAACAAACACTAAGCCAGAAAGGCATTTCACTAGAATGAAAAAAACCCCAACCAAGGCAGCTCCATCATCCTGATAAGTGACTAGAAGCCAAGTTTCTATTCTTTGGAAATAAAAGGGTAAATCTAAAAGGATGATTAAATACTGAGGCAATAATCTTGACAGGACAGATTCAGTGTTTCAAATAACCATCTGTGCTCGCTGCTCTGTTCTGTCAAACACTTAATCTATATCCACAGTCAAAAGCACACATTAAAGTCAGAATGAAGTGGGTATAGCTGCAATGCCTTTCTTGTTCTTACTACCAGTACAACACAAGGTGGTAATTTTGGTTCTTGATCCAGATTTAAATTCATGCTTAATTTTATGTGCTGTGATTTACATAACAAGTGCTTAAAATATTTTGATGTCACAGGTCTTTGGCTCTTAGAAACAACAAAGAAAAAACCAAAACATCTCTCACATGTATTAGATTTACTATGAAAATATGTATTTTTTCTTGTATCTGGATAGAGCAAATTCATTTTGATGCTTACATATAAACCTCGTATTTTACCCTTTTCGATTACATGTGTTTTAATTTTCAAAGAAAGCTTCACGGTTCGCTGGATGCCAGCAGACAGAGCTGCCTGCAGAGGTCTGTATGTCTGGGTCACTACTTTGTACTTCACATCTAATTGCCCAGTAGCCTCTCCCAGACTGATTGAAAGGTATCATGCAAATCCAATATCCAATTAAATTATTCAGGGATACAAATTCCTCCCTTCGACCCTTTTGTAGTACAACACTGTCAGATTCTTGAAGTGGACAGTCAGTGAAAGCACATTGTGTTTAAAGTGCAGGGAATAGCACGTGGCACTGTTTCCACTCAGGGTCTATATTTACTAAAAACTAAAACAAACAAACAAACCTCCAAAGAAACCAACCAAAAAAACCCCTACTTAAGAAGTAGATTTCATTTAATTTGCTTAATAGCATTAACAAAAACTACAAGCCTCACTCCATAAAAATGGCATTGAAAACTTTGTAAGAGTTACAGGGTTTGTTGAAGCTAGCCTTCAGTGAAAAGGGTTTCCAGAGCTAAGTTAGTCACTCAGAGGGATTTATCCACCTCGTGCAGCAAGTGTCACGCCATCTCCCAGTCACCCAAAGCAGTGAGCTGGCCTGTCATTATGGCACACTGGAGAACCATGTGGCCTAAGTCCTAGATGCTTGAGAGAATTGATGATATCATGTACTATAGTGATCTTTAATCTACCTCTTCTTTATACCTGCAAGTGAAAATATTGACCAGGCTTTTGCATCCAGGTGGGAAATTAAATTTAAAGGCCAAAATCGAAGAACTTGCTTATCCAGTAACATTTCTGCACCCCAATTTTGAGCCTGTTTAGCAAAGATCTCTAATTTGACTTCCACCTGAGGTTTCACAAACCAAGTGAGGTTGGACCTGGACAGTGATAGCATGAAATCAGTAGGACCACGCCTTTGCCAAACCAGTTGAAATAAGAGATATGCCATGAGACAAATGGTCCTTTCAAGAGACACCATGAGCTAGTAACACCTTTTCACTGTTACTGCATCCAATACTCAGCACAGGAATGATGACTTTCCTCTGTGCTCTTGGTGGATACAAAACAAAACCGAGTCCCTAGTTAAAAACGAGGTTTCCTGAAGAGTAAGGGTGTTCTCTACATTGCTTTAAGGCAAACATGTCAGACAATTACAGCCAGCCTACACAGCTGGCTCTTCAAGTTCTGGATGGATGCTGCAGCTTGCTCACCTCCTCCAGCACCCTGCCACACGTCAGGAGGGTTCATAACAGCAACAGTGCAATACAACACCTGGAGTATTTCACCAAGGTGTTGCAACAGCAGGTAAAACTGGTCCCGTGTTATTTATATGCCTGCTGAGTGTTTGGCAAGAAGCTGTATAACACAGAGGAAATAATCTCTGACACTGTGCACACTCCCTTGGACTGCTTCAACATAGGCATAAAGAGACACAGGAAAACAATAAACCAGGGGAGGTCAGTACTGTTAGAGAAACTGAAATTGCATCTGCTCTTACCTCGACAGTGAAGAGCTCAGACGTCACGAATGTGCGTTCTTGTTTGATATCCAAAACTCTAGATCAAATAAGGGACGAATTAGAGATCACAACAATCCCTTGTCATTGCCAAACATTTTCTGCAAGTGTTTGGAGTGTAAATATCTTTCCTTCTTTCTGAATTAGATACAATTCTATGCTACAAAAGTGTTTTCAGATTGGAACAAAAATGAAGGAAATAAAAACTTTTCTGCAATATAACAAGAAAAAAACCCTTTGATTAGGTAGTTACTTATAGATTTGCCTTCAGAGATATTTGGAAACATTTCCCAATATTTAATAATCTTTGTGCTATTCTGTGATTCTATTTCCCAACTATTAGTCTCATTTACCTTGCTTCTTCCCGAGCCAAAATCTCCAGTAGCTTTGACATGTCTCCTGGGCAGTCGGAAATCACAAGGGAAAATCTGCACACTCTGTTATCCAGGGTCAGGGCACGAGCTATGCACTGTTGCAGCAAGTGTAATTCCAGGTTTCCACTGCATATAACAACTGCCACTCTAAAAACAGATGGAAAAAGAGGACTTTTGATTAGCACTTGCCTGTGTAAAGGAACCATAAACGATAAATACTGTATCATTATCAGCCTAAGGTCTGCTAGAACCTCCCCTCAAGAAGTATTACATGTCAGAGGGCTCCTGGCTGTCAGTATCCTTTGGGATCAGGTAGGGGAGGCCTAGAAGTTGGCTGCATTAGTTGGTCTGAAGTGTTGTTTTCATTTCGCACTTCCTAGAGATTTGAGTTTTGTTAGAGATAATTAGCTGGAGAACTGTAGGTCTAGGTTTCAAAATTTAAAAATTTGACATAATTCTCCCCTGGAAATTCTAAGTTTCAGCCTCTTACTGATTAGACAATGTGTATGTTCAAGGCTTTCTGTAACCATTGATTAAATTCATCACAATCCTGAAAAATGAGTGCAGAAATATTTGATGTGCAAGTGAAGAGCCATATGATTAGTCTATGAAAATCTCTCTCTGTAGAGTCAAACCTAACTTCCTTGAGACCAAACCTTTGCATTTTCCCTTTTATTGCAGCCATACTGAAATATGTTGCTGCCCTGTGTGTACTCGGTCAGCCTCTTCTGATGAATTGCCTCAGCAGTATTTTAGTGTGCAGTGCTCTGCACTGGAAATTTTATTTTGTCTTGAGGGCATGTATGTTTAAATCCATTCTGGACTATGACCTGAGCCAAGGCTCAATCCACTTTAGTGCTGAGTCCTCGAGCTGAGAGGCAAGGCAGCACTTACCCACACGTTCAACACTAAGCACAAGGATAATCCCTCTGACTATGTGGACAGTTGTCAGGACTGGGAGGCAGGTGCCACTGGGTGACTGCAGAAGACAGCCTAACTCCTGTCCCACCTCAGACAGGGCTGGATTCCACAAGAGGAATGGGAGGACACAACAGGCTGACAACAGCAGGATACTGTGCTGGAGGTGTGACGAGCTGTAACGCCTTTCCCCAACGTCTGAGAATCGAGCAAAGGGNTGAGGTGTGACGATGCTTCATGGAGCTGTAACGCCTTTCCCCAAACGTCTGAGAATCGAGCAAAGGGACAAAATTTGTCAGGTCTCCAGGCTGGCATTTGTCTGGTTCAACACAACTGTGTCACTAGACTGTGACCAGTCTATTCTGTCTGAAGTTTGTGCCATCGACGAGCTCCTTGCCAGTTCAGAGGCAGGAACTGCCTTGTCACCCACAGAACAAGTAGATTTTCACAGTTTCCTGGGACCAAGGTGCTCAATCCCATGTTTTTGCCACAGTTCCCTGTTTGCAATAGCTGCTTTACCTTTTACCCTTCAACTCAGGCAGCTTCCCGGCCACCAATGCTGCAAGTCCAATGGCTCCTTCTGCATCAACTGTGGCTCGCTCATGCTCCAGCAGTCTCAGCATTGAAATGAGGATGTCCTCCTCCCTGAAAGCAAGAGACTTGGGTCAAAACAAATCAAATCAAAAAAGCTCCCAAAGGCAAAAAGAATACATTTATGTGTAACTGGGTTCTTGCCATCCTCCCAGGTACATTTGACCCCAAGGTGGTGTTACAGAACGCTGTGCTGCTGAGGGCGAATGTACACCTCAGACTCATTAATAACTGAAAGACAGGATGGCTTTTTTACTAGAAATATTACTTAAATCCTAATAGTAAGTATATTCCACAAATAAAGCCTTTTTGTGAAGATTTAGAAGAGGTTTGTCAAGGGCTGCCTTCAAGTATTGTAGAACACAAGGACAAGTTTTACACCCAAAGCATGACCAGGTAGTGGTGGTAGGTGAAGGTTTGGCCAAAGTGTGAGTTTGGACAAAACTTTTAGTCCTATTACTTAGTTTTAGGTAGTCCTGCTAGGAGCAGGAAGTTGGACTTGATAATCCTTCATGGGTCTCTTCCAATTTGAGATATTCTGTGATTCTGTGGTATGTGGGTCTGGGTTCAATGCCTTCAGTGCCCCTCTTGGAAGGAAAGGTACCCCAACCCCACGTTCCCCTAGCCTCTGCATGATGGCAGCTCCTGCCAACCTGCTCTCCACTGCACATGCAGAACCACCATACCCTGCTGGTAGAGCACATTTTTCGTATACAACAATGTCCATCCAGTGTTATTCATTTCACTGTTTTTCTTCACCTACCTCACAGCAACAACTTTATCCACAAGCTTCCCAGTCAGCTGCAAAGAATTGCTGCCAAAGCAAACTCCACTCACATCTGCAGATTTCAAAAGACAAAAATATGAAGTTGGCTGCTTTAGACATATTCAACATTTTTTAGAGTCCTGGCTGGTTTGTGCCCTTAATGAGTGCAGCACACTGCTGATACATGACCTTAAGTTGCTTGATTTCTTTCATGTGACAGAAATGTGTTTGGTGATGAAAGACCAAATCTCACAAGAAGATTTTGCTATTTTGGACCCCTTCAAGAAAATTCTGACACTTCACTGGCATTGTTGCAGTGTGAGAGTGACCCTGCAGCTCAGTGCTTTTCACTGTTCAGTGAGGCTTGGAGGAGAGGGGACCCAAGCATGGCACTGGGCTTGTTAGCTGCAGCAGGACAGCTGGCTAAGAGGGCAGACACAGGCAGAGCTAACCAAGATAGAAATTTCCTATAATATAAAACTCCCATTTAATCCAAAACTTCCAGAGGTTTGAACATCAGGCAAACGAGATGTTCTTAAATTGCTTAACAGTTGAGGTTTTTTGAGCAAATGATATGGAAACAACTGTACCATTTATAAACACTGTTGTTCTTAGAACTGTTTTGTGTCTAAATATTTAAGCAATGCATCATTTTCCAGACTTTTCCCAAATGAGTCTTTTACACAAACCCTTGTGTTTTCCCATTGATTTCACTGGTTTAGATGCTCTGTGTGAGCACAATATTCAGATAAATACTCTCATATTTCTACGTATTCATGTGCACTGGAAATAGTATTCTACCCCAGCAGGGTGTGGGGGGAAATGTGGCAGAAGTCGCTCTTACAGCTTGAACTAAATTCTGGCTCTTCAGAGTACTCCCTTAAAATATGCTTGAACTGAAATAATAAGAAAATAATATAGTTGGAGAAATCTGTTACAACCTTTATTTCACCTCCAAAAGAATACTGCATTTTCTCACCTCCATAGAAGTGATGATTGTTGCAGGCCTGGTCTTCACTTGGGTGGCCAGCTTTTAAGGACTGTTGCAATACTGGGAAACTTTCAGATTCAACTCCCTGAGGAAGAGAGATGTTGTCACTTTTTTATTGAACCAATTATAAGAGAAGTTACCACCAAAGTTGACAGCAAAACCTACAGAAATGTTCTTCTTCAAATTAACAATAATTTCAAGTTGCAAAACAACCATGCTACCACTAAACTTATTCTGTGGCTTACTTAGGACCAAATTTTTCCAGTAGGAACTTATTTCAAAACACAAAACTGGATTTTATTTGCTTTGCAAAAGTCTTCCGACACTTTTCTCTTAAATCCAGCCAAACAGCCAAGGGATAGGAACTTCCCTGGTTCTTACAGGGTCTTCTCTGAGGCAAAATCCACAGGATCAGATAGTTCCTGTCCCCAGCATAGGCAGTCTCTGCAAGTGTCACTAGATACCAGCGTCTTTTGTAAACAGTTGTGGTGAAAGTCACCCAAATGCAATGCTTAATAGACGAAAGGCAACTTACAATTACAGAAATATGTGGGTTGAGGTGTTTGAGTGCAGCAGCTGACCCTGCCAGCAAGCCACAGTGGCCTCCTGCAGGGAAAATCACTGCGTCCAGCCTTGGCACCTGCTCGTACATCTCCAGCCCCACGGTCCCCAGGCCTGACAGGTAGACAGCACTGTCCTCCCTGTGGGAAGGAGGGGCACAGATCAGCGGGGGTCACAGTTGTCAGTGCAGTAGTAATTCAGTCTACTACTTTCAAGACAATGTTCAGCAGAAAAAGATAAATGTGAGAGCAAATCAGCAGCACATGAGAGGAGCAGGTGATGCAACAGGACAGTGCCGTCAGATGGACCATCGCACGCTGCTGCCTACTGGGAGAAAACTTGTGCTGTTGACAAGCCCCTCAAAGGGTCTTCAGACTGAAGAGCACTTAACTCCCTTTGTTATCAGGTGTTCACAGAGCTGGCAGAGAGGTCATGTTTCCATTGCCATCACTTCCTTTAGCTCCATAAATTTTAAATGTTGCAGTCCAAACTACAAGTAAAGCCTCAAAAAGAAATCTCCTTCTCTTTACTTATCAGTGGATTTAGCGTTTGTGATGAATGGAAACTTTCATGAGATTTAAGCAGTGTGTTCAACCTCACAAATACCAAACAGATTGCTAGAGCTGTCTTTCCACAGTCCAGGGCCAATATCTGATACCTTCACATTACTCTGGAAGACTCTGGAAGGGTAAGCGAAGCATTTAGTCATGCCAAAATACTCGCTGGTAAAATACTTTCAGGCAAACCTAATATAAAGAATAGGGAAAAACAGCATCAAAAAGTGGAAGAAAACTCTGCTATACAGTCACATGACTGACCTGGATCTATTTCTAAAAGCTGGTTTGCATTTTATTTACAAGTTAGCAATGACGTAAATGTAGAACTTGATATAAGAAAAGAAATAAGAGCTCTCGGTACATTCTGCTTTTTCTGGCAAACAGAATTATAGATCCAATGGCTGTACTTGATTTACTTGACCCAAGGATGTTTGGGTACTGTTTTTATTGGTGTTAGACATGCACAGAGAGGCTCAGCGTAGGAGCACAGAATTCCTGCAAGGAGACCAAGGCCCTTGAGAAGTTACCTCACATATACATCCAGACACAGAAAATTCCTCAGGGCAAGGGTCTACAGAACTACATAAGAAAGGATAGGATTAATGAACTTCCACTCCTGCAGCACAGCCAAAGACAAAGCCAAGAAATCATAGTGGGGTGGGTAACTGAATCCTTGTATTTATTGTCTTTATCAAGATACTGAAGGAGCTCTCTCCTCCTTCTCATATGTGACAAAATATATCACTGGCCTCCTGAACAATTCTGTACCCTAATTCCCAAATAAGATTCAGATCCCAGTATGTGGAGCTACCCCTGCCATACTTACATGGTGTACACGGGGACCTGCAAAAATGAATGAAGGCTTGGTATATTCAATGAGGGAATAAAGCCTCTCTAACAACTGAAAACTGTCCAAATGAGACTGCTCTGGGCTGTTAGCAGTTTGAATCAATTTTTCAGATCACTGTGTTTTCCTTGGTAACATCCATTTGAAACATCAGTTCACTAATCAGCTGTCAGCTTTTATAATAAAAGGGGTGATTTTCTTTGCATTGTGACTGATAACTTTTGCTTTTTGAAAGCAAACATATCTCTGGGTATCATATGCCATTGAGGCAAAATGAAGGAACGGAGAAGATAAATCTAAAGCCTGTTGATTGAAATAAGCATTTTTAAGCCAGAGCTAGAAACTCGGATATTTGCCTTCTGAAATGTGTGATACATCAGCAATCAAACATGGTCTGTCAGGCTTTAGTTTTCCAATTAAGGTTTGGTGTGGCAGCTAGAAGCCTCTGCTCCCATCTGCTCCAAGTAAAGGGTTCAGAGTCTGTTGGATAGAGTAACAGATTAACCAGATCACAAATAATCGGGTGTGACCAGCATTTAGATATGGAGTTTCACAAGAAAAAAATGGGCTGTCAAGGAAGGAAGGTGTGTAATTCAATCTGCAGCACTCTTTCCTCTCTGATTCACAAAAAAATATTTCTCACATCCTTGCAGAGGTACTGAATTAGTTATTGGCAATAGTCACATTGCATTTATAATGAGGCCCTGAGCCCCTGTAATTAGCAAAAATTTCATGGCACCTAGGCAGCAATTAGGGACACTAAATGATTGAATTCCAACTTGAAAAATCACATTTCCTTCCTGGGATTTCCCAGGAAGTTGCAGCTGGGTGAAAAGTGTCCCTCATCTGTATGAAGTCTTGCACGGTCATTTTCATGACACAGTATTTTAATTGCACTCAAGAAACGGGAAGGGCTGACAATGCCACACCCAGCTGCAGGGCATCGCCCGCGCAGGTACAGCCAAACCCAGCCTCTAATGTCTGCTTCAGGAAGGGGAGAGTGAATTACTGGGTGAGGAGACCCAGAGACCAAGTTGCTAGGGATTTTATGCAAGCTAGAATTAAACTGAAATAAAATGACATTTCAGAAGTTCCATTCTAACACTAGGGAAATCAGCTGGTATTTTACAAACAACCTTGGCAAGTGACAAGAATATGTGTCAGAGCCACACTGGAGAAGACTGGCTATCCATAAACTTACACTGGGAAATCTCTCCCAGTCTACACCTAACAAAATATTTTTCAGACATCCCATTATGAAAAGGCTCACAATTGAAGTGGGGTGTTTTTTCCTTTTTTTTTTTTTTCGGTGAAAAATTGCATCTGGGAGGTTTTAATTAAACACAGTTATAGATTAAGCAACTCTGTTTCTTGTAACCTGAAACAATCAGAGCGCCTTCCTATTATTAATGGTAGTGTGTACATTTAGAGTTCCTCAGTGTTGAAGTCCTACACGTGCGTTGTCCCCGGACCGTCATGAACCTGGAGAATATCTACCTTATATAACTTAAATCATTATTTGGGGAGGAGGGAAGATTAAACATCAAATTACAATAAAATAATTTAGTTCCTATGTGTCAACATGATAGCTGATGCAAGGTGGGGGGGAGTTAACACATCAACTGAAAAATGGCTGACAGAAATTTGGAAATCACAAAGTTATGGAAAACCGTGGTTTTCAAAGGAGCGTAAAAGTGTTTAAAATTCTTTGGGATTTAGGGCACTTCATTCCCTACCGAAAATCTCAGTCTGGGACAAGACTGTGGCCATGAGGGCAGACCAGGCACACACACCAGCCCGGAGTGTCACTGTCTGCTGGCGGGGCTAACAGAGGGGTTGAACAGTACAGTTTGTAGTACTGCCTTCCCAATACGCCAGCTGGGGAAGAAGTGAGGACTTCCTCTGCTGTTCTGCTCATTCTGGGATCTTCTTTCTGAGCAACTCCACTCATTATTACTGTGTTTAAGGCAGCAGTGCCTGGGAGCTGGAGGGCAATGGGCACTCACTGCAGGAAATGCCATACAAACACCAAGTGCAGGATGAAGCCTGCACGGAAGCAGCAATGGCTGGGGGACAATAACATCCCAGCTCAGTGTGTCAGAGAGACCACTGCTAATGATTCATCCCTTTGTGCTTTTGGAAATCTTTCTTGTAGAAAGGTTAAAAAAAAGGGGGGGGGGGTGGGGGTGGCGGGGACAGGACGCCTAAGAGGCTACAGAGATTAAAAAGGAAAGGGGAAATCTATCAATTCTAACTATTTTTGCCTGTCTTATTCATGGTTTTGTTAGATCTGTCTTGTCCAGTGGCCTCAAATAGCTCAAATTTAGATTTATTATCATCCTTAGATACTTTAAATATATGTGGGAAGTAGCCTCTTAATCATCTTTTTTTCAAGGCAGTATCAGTTTTGTTCCTTACACCAGATATGTAAAAATCTTAGAGCATTAACCTTCTCCTGCCACACCGAATCCTTCGCATTAAAGATTAACTTTTACCCACCTAACTTCAAACAGAGAGACTGGAAATGAACACTAGCCTTAATGCTTTCTGACAGAGTTCCTAAAGAATAAACCTATAGCCACTATCATATTAGCCCATAGAAATCCCTAATCATAAAGTTTGCCTAATTTAGGGGAAGTGTGTTCCATTTTGGTTTCCATCCCCAGCTGTTACAGAAAGACATGATTTGCACCTGGGAACATGTCACTGTCCATATTCCAGGTAAGAGGAGCATTTTGATGAGCTGTGATAACATTTTAATGAAACGAATTGTTTTTG
Organism: Callaeas wilsoni; assembly: GCA_013398955.1. Lineage (NCBI taxonomy): Eukaryota > Metazoa > Chordata > Aves > Passeriformes > Callaeidae > Callaeas > Callaeas wilsoni. The sequence continues at coordinate 19,346 of VWPU01016060.1, forward strand.
CAGAGCTGCTCAAGCATCTAATCAGATCTTTCTAATGAGCCTGGCTTTCACTTACTCTTCGAGGTAGAGGTAACCGTTCTCCTGCGCCAGCCTCCTTGCGTGCACCTGGGCATCCTTCGCTGTCGTGCCGTAGGATATAACCATGGCACCGTACTCGCGGCACGTTCTCACCCTGGCCGGAGCCGTGCCGGTGGACATGATGACAAACACGGGAATACGGAGCTCTGAGGCGTGGTAAGCAACAGCCATGGAAAAGTTACTGTCCGAAGCCACGATCACCCCTTTTCTCTGCTGATCCTAAAAAACAGCGTTGCTTATTGCACATTATACAGTGTCACACAGCTGTCCCATATGATCCTGGATCATTCTAATCATCTGACTTCCTTTTTTGCCTTTACTAGCTGATTGAATCGTGGTATTATGGTACAGTAGATGCATGTCTGGTGTGAGCTCAGGATTCACACACAAAGCTGAAACAGCACAAGATCAATCCCTGTGCCTGCACTCCTCTGGGTTCAATTCTTTTTCCATTGGAAAGAGCTGCAAAACTCCAACTGATCACAGAAAAGCTGATATCTCTGCTCTGCCTGTATGAAATTATTTCATTTCAGGCTTCCTTTTAATAGAAGATTTAATTTATATTATTGCAAAAGGCAGGAATAACCACTGCTCTGGGCTGCTGTCTCATGCCTATTATAACAATTATTGCTGCAGAGACTCGATAACCTCCTACGACAAATGATAAACAAGCTATTCGTGTAAGAATACTGAAATCCATTACAAAATCAATTGGTGATCTAGATCCTTGTCATCACTCATTGTAATTCAATTTCATCATCGCTCATGAGTTTGGTGGTTTCAACATAACAGAACCACAGTACACATAAAGCCACTTGCATCTAAATGCCACAGGAAAATGCTGATCTTTCCATTTTGCAAGCTTTTGTTTCAAATGTTTTTAAGAATTTCACGAGCAGATCAGCCAATTGTAAATAAAGTAGTATTTTACATTCAGACCTATCTGTGTTCACATGCTATGTTCAGCACAATGATTCTAAAGACAAGAAACACTGTGATTCCATGGAGATTAGAAGTAAATTTCTCTTCAACTCTGCTCCATTTTTGTGAAGCAGAACTAATCTAGTTCTTTTTGAACGCTGACGTTTTGCTCTACCTGAGGCAATGACATCAGAAGGTAAAGTACACCTCGTTCCTTCACAGACCCCGTGTACTGGAGGAACTCCTTCTTCAGGTAGATGTCCATTCCATACTGCTTGGATAGCCTAGAATACTGGAGTAGATAAATAATATTATGTCAATAGATCTACTATCAAGAAAAATCTTCCATATCCCATCATCTGCCTATTGAGGGGTGGATTCTACTATGCATGAGCTCAGAGAAGTAAAATTGGTCATCCGTTTCTTTAGAAATACACGACAGTGTGTTTTTACCTACCAGGTCCTTCTGGTTTATAGAAGTGATTTTCAAACTCACGGCACTGAAATATGCACCACACGCCATTAAGAGCTCTGAAAATAGCCCTCGTTTGTGTCTTACTGTTCAGACACAGGCATCAAAATAAATATTTTCAATTATCTCAAAACTCACATTTCCAGCACTTGCCAGAACTGCATATTGAATACCCACAAATTAAGGTCATTATCTAATAGATACAAAAGCCATCAGAAAACTCCTCCTTGAGCCCCATTATGGTTCTGCTACGGTTTCTGCAACTGATTCACTACTGAATGTTGTCTATTTTGCATCCTAAAGCCAGTAGAATATTAGCAAAGACATTTCTTACTCAAAGAAAGATGGAAATAATAAAAAACAATTTCCCAGGACTGCAAGTGCAAGCAGCAGCTGTTTGGAAAAGCTTAGTGTTTGGAACAGAAAGGATGCCTGAGCTGAGGGGAATCAGCAAGCACATTACATGTGATGCAGTGCCCAAGTGCATGATTTTTAAAAATTTTTAATGGCAAATATTTGTTAAGTTTTATAATAAGACACTCCCCGTGTGCATCAACATATTAATTTCCTATTACCATATTCACTAAACCAAGAGTTTTACACAAGATAACTTATGAAATAGAGCTGCAGAAAGCCTGTGGGTGCCAGCTCCCCAGGCTTACCGCAGCTCTATTTCAGAATTGGCTCCATCTCCTCTATTGGCTGCCAAAGCAAATGAGGCCCTGGTGATTTAGGGGATCAAGTCCTCATTTAAGATAAGTCACAAAGCGAGACAGATCCAAAAACAGCATGACAAAATATTTATCTCAAGAAATATCTGGCAGTGTCATGCATATAATGTATAGTGTATACAGTAATAGGTACTGACATTTTTCAGACTGTGGGACTTTCCAAGTGAATTTATATAAACTAAATATATCTGAAAAAGATACGTGCTTTAAAGTATACAGTTAAACGGCATGTTTCAGGTGAATGTTTCAAGGCTTTTTAGTGGATTTACAAGCATATGTTAAGTTCCTCACCCATAGGTGGGGCCAGATTCTCTATTTTGCTTCTGAAAATCCTGTCACAAGAACTACCACTTGCTGCTCCTTTGCAAATCTGGCTGCAGAGCTGAGACAATGGAAAGTGCTTAGTACACTAATAGGATAATAGTTATATCCTAAACATCCTAATCTATGGAGAATGCCTACACAAAATAGAACAAGAACACCATAAAGGAAACACTACTAGTTCTTCACACACCATACTTGTTTTTGTAGAGAATCTTGGATTCTAGAGCGATCAATCAGAAAAAGGATTTAAGGAGATTAATCCTGTGAGTAATAAGATTCCTAAGTCCTCTACATTTAAAACTGTGTCATTAAGTCACTCTTTACCACAAGGGTGGTGTACTTTAGATTGATATTTTTCTTTGATTTTGATACTCTGGATTTTAATTCTTTAGGTTATCCTTTTTGTCTTCCTTTAACTGAGGCTTTTTTCATATAGCCTAAATATAGCAATTACTTCTAACAAAGCAGGCATCAGTGCTATTTTCAGCTCAACTGACCTGATGTGTGACCTCATAAGACTCATTGAACCAGCCTGTAAGATTTCCCTTTAGTCACTGTGATCTTATCTAAGGACTACGGATACCATGTCTAACGTGCAACACACAGCATGGCCTCCCCCTGGCATCCACAAAGCTAGCACAACACAATCCTTACAGCTCCTTCATCAGTAGCCAAGCCAGGTGTCCAATTTAATGCCAGTTCCTTGTTTTCTTATGCTCACTACCTCTTTGACATGTTACAGTTCGCTCATGATGCCATGTCTCGGCTCCGAGGCAAGCTCCTGCCTAAGGAAAGAGGGTGCTCCATCCATGGTTTTACCTGCAGATTGGGAATCACCCTGCAAGGTGTTTCTCCCTTCAATTAACTGAATGGATTATAGTCACACTCACTTTTTAAATATAAACAAATGCCCTTGAAAGGGGCTCTTACCTCTCAATGATGAGTTAAAATAAAGGTTTATCGTGTTTTTCTTGACATCACTCTGTGCATGAAATGCATTAATGACTTCTGTAGGAACATTACTTTGAATAACAACAGTCATAGGCTGCTTTCAGTCTGAAATATACAGGTTTTTATATGGATATAGGTTTTCCACTATTCTGGTAATTTTAAAAGCATAGTTCATAAAAGAAGACTAAAGAAAGTAAGACTGTTTAGCTTGAAACAGTAAATGCAGAAAGGGGATACAACTAGGTTGCATAAATCTGCCAGGGACACCCAGGAGAAACGAGCTATTTAAATTGAAGGATGTCATGGCTTAATCTCAGCTGGTAGCTAAACACCATCCTACCACTTGCTCATTTCCCTCCCCCTGTGCTCGGGGGGAGATGAGAATTGAAAGAGTAAAAATGAGAAATCTCATGGGCTGGGATAAGAACAGTCCATAAGAATAAACAAACAAACAAATAAATAATAACAACAACAATTATATAAGTAAAAGGAAAATAAAAAGGAGAGATAAATAAGACCCAAGAAAGAGAACTTATGCAATTGAAAACAATTGCTCACCACCAACCAGCTGATGACCAGCCAGGCCCTGAGCCACAGGCCCCCCGCCAACTTTCCCCCTTATTTCATTGCTGAGCAAGGTGTTATATGGTATAGGATGTGCCTTGGGTCAGTTGGGGTTATCAGCTGCAGCTATGTCCCCTCCCAACTCCTGTACATCCCCACTCTTCTCACTGGTGGGGTGGAGTGAGGAACAGAAAATGCCTTGACTCTGTGTAAGCTGCTCAGCAGTAACAAAGACATCTCTGTATTATCAACAATATTTTCATCTCAAATCCAATACCCAGCCCCATAGCAGCTGCTGTGAAGAAAATTAACTCTACTCTAGCCAAAACTTCCTCACATTCCAGCCAAACCTTTTGTGCCACCTTACAGCCCCAAGCTGTCTTTTACCATGTCCTTTGACACAAGATACACTTCTTCAGCAATGTGCTACAAAAAGCACAGCTATCCTTATTTCGGGAATGCTAGGCTAAAAACCCACACTGGAAGCAGCTATGATGTCTCTGGATCAGCAGGCATCATCTGGGAACAAGGACAGCTGCTGCACCTTGAGGACCCAACTGCTTTTCAGGGACTGCTAACCCCAAGCAGGAACTGAGATTGCAAGGTGCTTTCCCTGTGCGTGCCAGAAAAACAATCCACAAGGATTCACTGAGAGCACGATTTGGGGCTGCTCCTAGGAACTGCCATTTGGCAAAGACACTCTTTTCACCCACCAAAAGGAGATTAGCCAGAGTGCCTAGAGTAGCCTTCTAGAAGAGCTCCCAACAGTAGAAATACACGATGAAAAAGTATAGAAATGCAGTACAGCTTGCCACTGTACTCCTCCTGTGCTTTAGCAGACCTTGTACACTGATGGGAGTAGCTCAGTAACTTCTACACCAAGACTGACAGGTGCACGTGTTTGTGTGTGTCTGCCTGAACATCCTCATTTTGCTGAAGAGACCTGTGGCAGGCACACCTGGTTACAGACCACATCGGGCCCAGGGTGGCCTGACTGAGAAGGGAAATCTGTACCTTCAAACTCTCCAAACACGAGGGCTGGTTCTGAACCAGACCCTCCCACAAGAATGCTCACCCAAACACTGGTAGTCTGCCACCTCCAAGTCAGGTTCCTTGCAGCAGGAGTTTTTCACTGGGAGCATAATACCACAGTGCATTAAGTCTATGCCTAATGTGGTTTATCCTTTGTTTACAGGTCACTGCGATCTTTGAGAATTTAGGTTAGTGTAAACAGATAAGAAGAAAATTATTATTGACAGTTAAATACAACTAATACGAACATGAGTCTTCTTACACAGATCTATCTGCTGCAATTCACACATAACTTTTTCTTCATTTCTGGTCAACTTTCATAAGGAAAAAGAAAAGAAACATTGAGACAATGCAAAATCATAAAGATTCCCTACCATGCATGGGGTTTTCTGAACACCACACTGGATTTTGAAGGCTGCTGCACTAATGTCTTCAAATCGAATCAGCTTGTTACAGCTTGCCAGGCTGGTCCTACTGCTTGGCTGAGGGATGCAGGAAAGGGCATCCCTAAGTAACTCCTCATTTCGGCTCACTATCTTCATTTCCCAGGTCTTCACATCCCCGTTCAGGTAATCCTCCTCACCAAAATCCTTCAGTCTCTCGGGGTTGATAGAGGGTGGCTTCTGCCCAATAAGGCCATTTCTTATGGGCACCTCCTTAGAGCAGTGAAGATCACAAACCGCTGGGATATCTTGTTTCTTTATTTTATTGTCATCCCTGAAAACAAATAAAAGAAATTTGTTAGAAAGGCTTGGATGATTAAAGGCTTGATATTCAGCATTTTAGAGGGATGCACATCTCGGTTGCTCTTTGCAGGCCTCTAACAGGCAGACTGAGTTACTACTGTCTATTGCCTATCTGTAGGTGCACTGAAAGATACTGTAACCTTCCAGCTGTTAGAAAAGCCAAAAATAACCCAACACGTGGGCAAACTCTGAAACTGTCCTACCCAAGAAAATAAAAAATACATAATCTGTATTTGGTTACGTATAAATACATAATCTATATCTGGTCTGGACAGCCAGACCTGCCTTAGTACTCAGTATTCAACCAGCAATGATTCTAGTTCAGTGCTTCCAAAAATCTTGGAATCACTGGAATTGTATTTTCTGTACGCAATTCTATCTTCTTCAAAAAAGGCAAGTAGCTGCTGCAGACCATTCCCATAAACTATTAATAGCAGTAACAAATGCCACTACATTTTACACAAAAGGTCTGCTCTCTGCCCTTGCATACTTGCAGAGAGTTCTCTTGACAGCTATCAGCTGCCTCGTGATGGGAAGGAAATTACTTTGATAAGGGATAATAATTATATTCTCCTACAGAGCTAAAGAATTAGGTCTCCTGATCCGTGGGTTAGCATTTCATAGATAAATACATGTGTAGATATGGCAGAAATGTGGTAGCACAAAAATCTCCTTCCCCAAGAAACTTATGAGAGACAGCACTGCTACAAAAATTTGCTGGATTTGCTACCTTCAGCTGCCTGACTCTACGGTTCACAGTGATCAGTTCACAAGGAATAATGTACTGTTGTGCAGGATTTTGCAGTCCTATTAACAGATAAATGCAAAACTTCTAGGAATTCTTGGAATTTGGAGATTATTATGGGGAAAAGGAGCATCAAGCAGAAGGCCAGTGATTTGGAAAAGAGCTGATACCACTCCTGGTCTGTGGCTATGATTACACAGAAGGTATAAGCTCCTCTGCATGACTCGTTATTAATCTGCTTGGTAGAAATGGTTTTCTAAAAACAAACATGTTAAATTATGTCAGAGATCCCAGCATTATCTCCAACAAAAAATATTTACCTTTTTCCTAAAATAATTTGGGTCTAAGTTTTGCAGTTATTCATCAGCAGGGCTGGCTAAAGCACATGTTTTACAGCAGCAATCAGCCCTGTAAGATGATTTGCAACAACTTCCAAAAGAATTTTTAAATATTTAGGAACATGAATTTTTTGAGCAATTGCCGACTTTGGGCAGTATCATCCATTTCCTTAATGGTATCAATAATCTGTGCCAGTAGCTCTGGTTCCTATTACACTTCCAATTTTTCCACTGAGGAATTCACATAACAATATGGGCAACATAAAATCTTTTATTATTAGAATCAAGTAACGTACCAGTAGCATCAATCATTCTGTAGATCTTCACAGGAGAAAATTTTTATAGCAAGGTCTTCTCTCTCCAAAACTAGTGAGAACACTAATTTTTTAAGATAAAATACATACACATTTGTAATTTGTTTATGTTGAAACTTGTGATCTAAGGTATGTTCCCAATACCATATCTTAAAGCTGATAGGGCCTAACAGCAGGGTTCTGCTTTCAAATCAAATAACTGATCTAGTAGCTCTATTCTATACTTTTCTGCATTTCTGCTCCATTGGGGTTAGACAGCTGGAACACTTCACAAAGATGTTAAGCTTCCAGTGTTAATTTGGGTGCAGATTAGTCTGCTCAGTGCAAAGCTGAGAACCAGATCAGACTGCCTCCCTGCGAACTTGTTACAGCACAGCCCCAGCAAAAACAACAGCAGCAGCAGCAGCATCCAAGAGGCCACAGCGTGTTAGAGTTCATTCCATTCCTCTCCCTTCCAAAAACATGTTTTCCATATCACAGACTCCCCTAACCACTCCAAGAGGAAGAACAGATACGTCTTGTTTCTGAATGTACTACCTAAAATGTTTAGCAAGCATTAGCAATGAGTTATGTTTCTTACACAAGAAATCGGCTAAAGGGGTATATGTAGGGTAGAAAAAATAGGCAGACCAAAAATTTGTGATTTTATGGGTTAAATTTTTTATCCAACTGACATTTGAGATGGAAGAACAATTCTCATTTTTCATCGCATCTGTTTCAATCAAAAAGTCCATAAAAAACCCAGCCAAAGATGACCACAAGAAGTTTATTGATGAAGCAGGATTTTATGAGAAAGTAGAAGTGCACAGTAATGCATTAGTGCCATCACATATTTGTATCTGCAAATAGAAAGACCAAAATGGTATAATGATTTTTTGCCCTAGTCTTAGGTTTCCCTTTTTTGGCAGAAAAAAAGGAGGGAAGGAAATCAGATTCTCAGTCCTTGATGTGCAGCACCACTCTTATGAACAGTGAGTGTCTGCTCAGGACTCCAATGGAGACACCACCTTGTGACCATTGGAAAAGAGGAACAAAAGTCAAACAGCTGTAAAATACGTATAGGCTTTTCAGGCTTGAGCCAGGTTTAGAGCACATCTGAATTATTACCGCCTTAATATTTAATATGAAAACTATCATACATTTGCATCCGAAAGGTCAGCAGCCTCTTTATCAAGGGGATATCATCATTCTATTGTATATATATGTATTGTATGTATTTATTTCAGAATAACTTCGATTCTCCTTCTACACCCACATGTTTCATTTACGTTAGACAAAATGACATTTTCCCATATTGAGCCCACCTGGATGTGCCACAGATCCTCCCAGAGCTCTCAAACTCCCAAGGTAAACAGTGGGCTGAGGTTTGATCGCCTATCACAAATGGGCAACTAACGACCCTGTTGGGTCTAAAGTATTTCTTGCTTCAAAAGCATTCCACATGCTTGGCAGAGATCTATATGGATTTCTTTTATATGAACAGCCAAAGCAGGCAGCAAAGCATGTAAGTACTCACAAAAACACAGCACGTGACTTCTCAAGCACAGTAACAAAATATAGCCCCTACTCCAGCAATCATATCCACCAGATGAAGATCTGAGCCAATATAAATACAACCCCCAGCGTTACAAAACACCGTTCCTTTCCAATGGAGCTTTTCCTTTTTTGGAGTTTGTCAAAAGTTTCATTAAAAGGTCTGTTTATTTCCAGACATAAAACAAATACCCAGCTGGCAAGCTTTGTTATGTGGTTATAAATTACAACATTTTACCTTTAAAGTGATTAGTAAAAGCAAACATGAAAATACAGTTTATAAACCTACTTTTTCAAGAACAGCTGCTCAGCATAACTAGAAAAAAGAAGAGAAGATCCATATGCAGACATTCCATAAACAATTAAGGCACATGAAAAAATATAATTTGTTTAAGTAGATAGCTTTACATATTTTAAAATCTCAATGTCAATGCAAAGACATTGTGTACCAAAATGTACTCCTACAATAACAAAAAGCAACAACTTGGAATGAGTAATTTTTCTATTTTCAGTTTGGCTTTTTGAATGTACCGATAATGTTCATGAAATTAAACAGCACTAGGGGAAAAAATTTCAAAAATAGTAATATTAACAAGAAACTAAGAAAATAACAAACCCAGCAAAAATAATTTTGGGAAGATAAAAGGCAGTAATGCATACTATACCTAAAGACCACAACTGTTGTCTTCGTTAGACAGAGAGGGAAGTGTCCAAGCAGTTATCCTGCAATGATGGACAGTTACCTGACTCCATCAGGTGGAGCACATGGAGATTGCCTGCCTCAGAACTCACCAGATTAAACTGAGGCACTGGATCTCCTCAGCTGCTAAAACTGAAGGAGCAAAATCTGCAAAATCACAGATGTCCAGGGAATAGCAAATTGTGAAAGACTTGCCACCACTCTGCCTAGTATAAATGTTAAGGGGAGATCGTATGAAAGTATCAGATAGAAAATTTAAATTTTTCCTTCTTAGAGAAAATAATTAGCTTGCAGAACTCATTGCTAGAGGACTCTATGAAGAACAACAATGTAAACTGGCTCCTAAAAAAATTGCACAACTAAATGGAACTAGTGACCAACACACACATCACCCAAGACTTAATCTGCGATTCAGGAACCCCCTGAGTGCTCGGCAAACTCCATGACAGCATAGGAGAGAAAGCATCTTAGGTGGATTTTATTTTTCTCCCGGCTCCTGCTGCTGGCCACCACTAGAGAGAGGACACAGGAGGACTGCTCTTTGGCCTGACCCAGTGCTGCCATTGTGATGGCAGACGTACCCAACATCAGCAGTTGGCCCATTTGGCAGCTTTTACACTTTCACAATGACTCACAACAACATGTTTTGAGGCAGACATGAAGTTGGAATTATGGACATACATTCCCATGTACTGCTTCACAGATGGAAATTCAACTGTCACAAAAGGAAACCAATTTTAATATAAGACTGAAAACTCAGCCTTTCTTTGTCATTTCTGCAGCAGCTTTTATTATCTCCATTCACAGTGATACACATTCACGATTAAGAGGGACTGACAGTGTTGCCAAATGTAAAAATTTTCTTAAGAAAGGATGTTCTTTGATGTTTGATCTTTGTATATTTTCAAGCCTAATCAATAAGAAAGAAGATTTAATCTGTGAAACAGATAGCAGCTAACAAGCTCAAAGTGATGTCCATGTGCTAGAAAAGCAAATGACTTGTTGGTAGAATTGCTTCGGTAAGGTTTAGGGCTTGACATGCTTCAGTGATCTTGGACCTCAGAGGAGGTTAACAAAGTTTGGGGCAAAGGATGTACCACTGATAGAGCATACAAAAAATTGCAGAATTTATGGGCCCCAAGGACATTTGGCAGAATTCCCAAGATAGAGAAGAAACTAACAAAGCCAACTCAGCTGAAATCAGCTCCAACTGAGTAAAAGGTGATTCTGGCAGGGGCAGATCGTGACCACCAACCCAAGAAACCATTGACCCAAGAGAAGAGGAAGACTGAGCATGAGGACTAATTAGCATGAGAAACAAGAGAATCATTAACGAACAGAAGATAGAATACTAATTAATAAGAGAACCTGTAGCAAATGAAAGCTAATTCTTTTTTAAAACTTATAGATAGTAAAAAGCATTGGTAGCTGGTGTGCTTGATTTGTGGAATCCACAGAGCAGCCAGGCCTGTGCAGCTCTCCAGTATAATGAATGGCTCTCTCGGTGTGTAATTATTGGCTTGTTGCACACCAGGTAAGGAATCTGATTTTTGTGGACAACAACAGTACGGCACAAGTTCTGTGGAATACTTTAGTGTCCTCATAGGCCTGTGCCACGACAGGAAGTTCCAACCCCAATGCCCAGCTTGGGCTGAGCAGTTGCAAAATGTTAAGCTTCAATACCACTTCAAACTCATATGCACGTGTTCTCTACATGTGGATTTTTAATTTTGTCCTTTTTTAATGTTTTGGGTGTAGGAGTTTCTTAAGCTCATACCTATATGCTGCCATCATCCTGAGGCTCCCTGAAGACTTTCTTGGAGCACAATGGCCAAAAAACATTGGAAGATACAGTTTTAGACATATTTGTCATCTGCTTTCAGGTAACAGGGCTCAAATCTTATGCCTGCAAGTTCAGAATACTTATTAAAGCAAAAGGTGACCCTTTTCAAGTGACTTCTGCCTCTTTCCTCAGTGTTGAGCAGAGATGGGTCATGTACAGGGGGCAAGGTAGGGGGAGCAGCCTGCTGCAGGTAGCAGTCTGCCTGGCTTGTGACTGCAATGTGACTGGGGCTGGGATCTCCTTGTACAGGAGTGAGAAAGAGGCAATCCAAGGATATGACAGACAGGGCCCTTTCTCTCATCCAAATCCCTTTTACCCAGAACCTCTCTAGCTCCATTAATCCTTCTAATTCCATGTCCCAACGCTGTTTCCTCTGACCCTTCTCAGTGCCTGAGCCTCCCAGACCCCTCTGATACTTTCCTTGCTTGCTGCAATCCCCTTTCCAAATAGCTCCTAAACATTCCTGTTCCATCTCAACTCCTCTTCTGCCTTTTCACCCCTTCCCAAATACACCCAAATGTTGCAATAGCAGCAATTCTTTAAAGCACCTCAGCAACTTGTGCGAGTGGGACTTTATGAAAGACAAATGGTAGAAAAATAGAGGCTTGCTGAGATAAAAGTGTCACGAAGCATCGTAACAGATGTCATCTTCACTGCCAGGAATTCCAGGTTATGCACTCTACAGTGTCTGAGTGCCCTGCACACCTACCCTACAGGGTAACAAGAAAACTCCTGCAGGCACAGGGAAGGAACACACTAGATCTCTCTTTGACAATAAATTTAAAACAGATCAAAGACAACACTGCACTCTAAATATGACTGTCTTGAATTATCAGTATTTTGTGTAATACCAGTGCTTAGAAACACCCATTTGAGACTGTATCACTCCAACTAGTGGCACATACAGGATGGAAATATAAAACGCATATCTTACATTTATATACCTGAACCCTATGCAAAGTGATTGTTCCTAAATCACATAGGAATCACCAGCACCTTCCTCTAAGCAGAAAGACAAGTTCAGCAAATATTAGCTCAACTTTATTGATAGAAACTGGGACACAGACAGATCCAGTGACTTGCCTAAGACTTCCGCAGGGCTATTTATCAGAGTGTCTTAAAGACAAAGAGATCAGGGCTTAGCAACCAGCCTGTATGACAAAAGTGTAAGCACTGTGACCACCCAGCACAGATAGGTACACAATAACCAAGCCTTGAGACTGAGCAGGCCTTTATAACTCTAGTCACCATACACAGGTCTGACAAACCCGTGTGATGCTGCACCAGCAGCGCACAAAGAGAGCTCAGGCTCATGCAGGAAACCACCAAGCTGTATTATCACCTCTGACAAAATCTCTCCTTACTTTTAATAAGTCAGATTAACTAGAGCCTGAGCCCAGCACTATATCTGCCTTCATCTGTGGTCATAATGTATTGCCATTCTTCTGTACACACTATGCCCATGTCACTGCTTACTGCTGGCAATGGCAATTGGGTGTCAGCTGCTAAACAGATAACCCTGGCAAAAGCAATCTGAAAGCAGGAAGAACTCACGAGGCCACCCATCATGGAAGTGTTGAAGCAGAGGTAACCAACTGACCCTCAAACTGACCCATCCCTCTCAGAAGTTCTTATAGAACATTCACAGCTGTGAATGTCAAATGATCACTATCCAACACTGCACAGAGTTTGGCAGCTAAAACTCTTCAAGCAATTAAACTTTTTCCTAAGTTGAACGTATTCTATGTTTAGAGGTTTTCTGGTGACTAGCACATCTCCATAATTCCCTTGTAATTAGGAACAAATAGCACAACTCAAACTAGAGGAAAGAGTGGTCCTGTGCTGAAAGGAGATTCACAGTGCACTGCAGAACAGCGTCACTTTGAGCAAGCCATTTTTGCAGTGCAGAGCTGGGACCTTGTCTTCCCCTTTATTAATGGCATTGAGCCCACCAAAACAACTTGTATTTTAAATGTTAGCAACATCTGTGACAAGGAGAAGCAGGAAATGAGAATTGTCCCTTGTTTGTACCACATCTGGCAAAAGCAGAGCATGATCTCAATAGTGGTGTCCAGATAATAAAACTGAGGGAGAAATAAACTATGGAAAAGGTTAAGAATGAGGTTGCACAACACCACCATGCCATGTGTGTGCACAGCCTCAGCTCACGCTACACAAGGGCACTAGAAGACTCTTAAATTCCATCTGCACCATCCAAGTCTGAAAACAGGAATTTAAGATCACCATAAGCACCATAACAAAGACAACCACAGAACTGTAATAACAGGATCTGACATGGGCTAACCCGAGATAAATTTTCAGCAGTCCATTGGCCTGTCTAGGGTTATTTCTGATACCGTACTCACGAAGAAATAAAAAAGCTAAACTCCGTGGGCTACAAATATTCAAATCTCCACCGTTTCTAGTGGATAAGTCCAAGAGCAACTCATACCCACAGAGCCCTGGGAGATCATGGAAAAATACAAACAGTTTCCTGGTTTTTTTTATTTGGCTCGATTTTTTAAAGAAAATAAGGAAAGGAAAAAGAAAGCATTACCTATACAGCACAGCAGCTAAATAAACAACGAGGTGAAGCAAAACTCCAACTACGACACCATAAGGAGGCAGGAGGGGTCCAGGGGTTGTCATGTCCGTGGGCCTGGCCCTGGGTGGACCCCGAGGGCTGACCATGACCCCTGAGGGGGATAAAGGAGCGCTCTAGCTCTAAGTCAGACAGCAATATTCTCCAACCTTTGCCAGAAAGGGTCGTACTCTTCATCTTCCCTGTAGCGGTCCCTGGGACTTCTGTTTTTTAACACTCTGAAGTAGATAAACTGTGCTGCAAAATTCATTGTAATTCCTGGTGCAAAGCAAAGCTGGGAGACTGCTGGCAGGGGACACACTTGCCTGTGAGAAGTGTCAGCCCTGCACTGCCTGGGTGGGAAATAGCAGGCAGCGTGCTGTAAGCAGCTCTCAGTGCTGGCTGTGGGGGGAAGTGCCTTTGAAAGAGATGGCTGCTGCTATTTAAAGAGATTATTTCAGAGCCCGACCTGTCCTTGTCAATTTGAGTCAGGGCCTGGATTATGCTTGGGTGACGCTCTGTTAGCAGGACACTTGAAGCTTTAGTTACTTACTGCTTAGCTGTGGAGCATGATCCCAACCGGCTGCAGGGCCCAGGACTGAGCAGCGGGACTCTGGTGGGCAGAGCAGCAGGAAAGGGGTGCCAGGTGGGGGGTGATTGGGCAGAGCAGCAGGAAAGGAGTGCCAGGTTTGGGGTGGTTGGGCAGGGCAGCAGGAAAGGGGTGGCAGGTTTGGGGTGGTTGGGCAGGGCAGCAGGAAAGGGGTGGCAGGTTTGGGGTGGTTGGGCAGGGCAGCAGGAAAGGGGTGGCAGGTTTGGGGTGGTTGGGCAGGGCAGCAGGAAAGGGGTGGCAGGTTTGGGGTGGTTGGGCAGGGCAGCAGGAAAGGGGTGGCAGGTTTGGGGTGGTTGGGCAGAGCAGCAGGAAAGGGGTGACAGGTTTGGGGTGATTGGGTCACTGCAGGGATCTTTTAGGGCAGCACCAAGGGACACAGCTCCTCATGACTGAGGCACAGAGGAGACAGCCCAATTCGTTCAGGTCTTCTCTTGGCACAAGCCCCTGTAGCAGAAAAATACAGGTAACTAGATCAGAAAGAAAAGACCATCTAGGGGAAGGATTGTAGCAACAGATAACCATATCTATATATTTATATAGATATCTGTTATATCTATTTATATACATGTGCGTTTTATATATCTACATATAAATATATATGCATGTGTGTATATATATATATATATAAACTCCTTCGAAATCTCTCTTTCTTTGCCCTGAGAGAGAATTAGCAAAGGCAGAGTCACAATTCCAGATACAGAATGGCTGTGCAGCGGGGATGGGGCAGGGGTCCTTTTGTGGTAGCTCTCCTCTAGAATATATTCCTGATGGAGTCCAGTCTCCAGGCTGATTGGAGATGGACCAGGTGTCCATTTCCAGGTATGAATGGTCTCTCAATACCCTCTGCTTTCTACTGAGAGCATGCAAAATCTCCAAGATGGAGAACAGACATGTCAAAATCTAACCCGAGATGTGACCTAACTCTCCCCACAGGATATCAAGAGAAATACTGTAATCTGATTTATATGAGAGAGTCAGAGTAAATGATCAAATAGTCTTTTGGGATCTCTGGAAAGTCTGAGCTGTGCTGGTGGAGCCTTTCCTACACTGGTGTGGCAGGCAGGCCCATGTTGTCTTGACTTCATTGGTACTGAAGAACCTCCAAATTCACCATTTTTTCCAGTTTCTCACACACAAACCCCATTTATTCTTCCCTTTCCAGGTGGTGGATGTGCAGGCTGTGGTGGTGCCATGTGCTACAAGTGGCCACAGCCCAGCAGCAGGCTGCTGCCAGGAGAGACGAGACAAAATGCACTCAGCTGCTGGCAGAGCTTGCAGCCCTGCAGCCAGGTTACGTTCAGGCCAACTTCACTGGTGCCTTGAAGCGCAGAGAGAAGGCAAGTGGAGTTACTACTTTGTTCACAACACATCTGAACTGCAATGCTGGGCAGGAAATGGAACTTTCAAGCAGTGAAAATGGCAGTTCCTTTGGCTTTTGGGTGTCTGGGGGTCCAGATAGACCAGATCCTGCACTCAAGTCTTGACATGAATTCAGTTCCTCACAAACAACGCTCTGATCTGCGGTTGGCAATTGTAGACCACACTGCATGAGTAGAAGGTCTTCTGGGACCATTTGGTCAAGAAGCTGAAAAAAATTTCACCAACTTGTTGCAGGACAGAAGTACGTGAAGTGCTGAATTGCTGTCCCTGTAAAACACTCCCAAACAAGCGGCCCACTACAGAAAAAGGATCTTTGGAAATTTCTGCAGCAGATTTTGGCCCATGTCAAACATTCTTTCAAAGCCTTTGCCACTTCCAGACCTGCTCACAGTGCTTAAAAACCACCACAATTACCACAGGAAGGAAAAACTAGCTTTCAGCTTAGATTTTTTCTTTTCCATGGGTGGGAGGAAGGGATAAGTAAGATATAATTGCATTGCTGGTACGGTCAAGTGATATCTCACACAATTGCCATGAAACTGTCAAGAACACCACTAAGTTACAGGTCACCCCAGCTGACATTTCTTTTCAAATCTAGAGTTTCTTACTTCCTTCCCAGCTGCTCTTTGGTGGGTCCTAAAGGAAGGAAGCCAATGCCTCAGTGCTGTGTAGCTTTCCAAAGGTTTCATTTACAACTTCCATACTGCCAGCACTCACACTTTGTGTGTTTGTGCAAGGAAATCATCGTTCATATCTGCACAGCTTTAGGCTGAGACCTCAGCAAAACCAGACTCGGTCAGAGGCACTGTGTACATCTGAAATGGTCGTTATTGGGAAGTGTTCTTATCCACATCATAATAAAATGTTATCTTGTACTTAGATAATTTTGAGTCCAAAGAAAGAAATAAACCACACACTTTAATCAACGGACAGAACTGAAATTCAGTGCTTATGTGCTGGTGTGTAAGAAAAAGCAATGATTAGGACTGGAAAGAACTGGAAAATCCAAGTCTCAGAATAACAGTTTTACACTCACCAGGTCGTATACAACTGCCAGCCTTCCTCCCTCAGTGCCTCGCACAAAACTCATTAAAATAGCATAATGTGGAGAGTAACAGCTGCTTCTTTTTCTAGAAAACCTTTTAAACAAGGTTATGCTGCACTTTCCTGAACCAAAAAATAAAATAGAACCATTTTGCTGTCAGAATGGAAAACAATGCTTCATTCTCTTGTAACCAGAGAGAACTCTGTTTGGGCAGCACTGAGAAAAATAGCTGTGGCCATTGTAAATAAGGACTTTATTGAATTACAGGACTTGAAAGATTGTTTTCAAGGGTTAGGCAAGCTTTTCCCTACACTAAATAAAATTAATAACATTTCCAACCTCAGTGAGAACAGCATGGGTGGGAAGTGATAGTCTATCCAAAGCAGAGAATTCTTTACAGAATTTGATCACTTGCAGAAGGAAAGAGGGTGGAGACAATCTGCAGCTAAGCCAAAAAAAACAATATATTTTCTCAGAGAACAGGAACTCAAAAAACCAAATCTATAATTGAGGATTATGCAACATATTGATGCAAATGTGGTGGTAAACCACTGTGATAATCAGTATGGATAAAGAAATACAGACAACTCAAAGAATTGCCAACTAAAAAAGAAAAAAAAAAAAAGTCAGCAAAAAGCTTCCCATCATTTCCTTCAAATGAAAGATACCAATTAACTCCCATCTCAGATTTTTCATAAATCAATATTCATGGGGCAGACCGGAGTTTCAGCCCCCAGTGTCTATATTTTTGTTTATATGTGTCAGATAGCAGCTGACTCATGGCAGTAAAATGTCACATTCCCATTTGCTATCTTTAGGGAGCTCAGAAAAGGCTGACGGGGTAGACTGAAATCAGTGGAAACGGAAGTAGCTTCCTCAAGCTGTATTTCACAGAGCC
Source organism: Callaeas wilsoni (assembly GCA_013398955.1). Classification (NCBI taxonomy): domain Eukaryota; kingdom Metazoa; phylum Chordata; class Aves; order Passeriformes; family Callaeidae; genus Callaeas; species Callaeas wilsoni. Next base: position 37,152 of record VWPU01016060.1, read on the forward strand.
TGAAAGAAAGGGCAGGCATCAATTCAAAGAACATATTTGCTGGAGCAGGAGGCAACAGGGAAGCCTGGATGTGCTTTGTCTAAAGTTATGGGACAGACTGTATCTGTTTAATGTAAACATTTTGCAGAAAGGATGAGATATTTCTCAAGGCAAAAAGCAAAAGTTTACATTAGAGTCCAAAAATTATCTCCTCAAAATACCATCTATTGCCATAAGAGGTTTAATGCTGAGATGCTGAACCAATAGCGAGGAAAAACTGGCGGCACAAAGTTTGTGCCTTGCTGTTACAAAAAAATGTACATTTTCTTCTAGGGAGACTAAATAACTGATAATAACCAGCAAAACATTTTGTGCTGCTATTTGGGATATTTAACTGTGACATCCTGCTTATCTCTGTTTCAAGTGGTAGGATAACATTTCTAATACATGCAGAGGCAGTGGATTAGCATTGCAGATGCATGAAAGTACCCAGTAGTCTATTCTAAGCCATCTCAAAATTATATTAATGAACAAAGACCGTATCCAGTTATCTTTGAATAACATGAGATCCCTTATGTTATCACTGGCTCCAGGGTTTTTGTCCATCTGGGTCTAAAGCACTGGTCATGCAGTTGTGTTCACACAGAGTGGAACTGCACTGGTTGAAGCCCACACAGGGAATCGCTGAAAATTCACATTTGATTGTCTGTGCAGAGAACAGCAACTACCATCAGCAGCTTCACTTCTGCTTTTCCAGACACATTAGAAGATCACAGTGGCATCATAAAATTTCAAAGTACTACTGCAATAATTTTTTCTCACTAATGGAGATCACCAGGCATTCAAATGGCAAGTGAATGTGAGCTGAACCACAATTAATTTGAGGGTTTTTTAACAGATGTAACTCCCAAAGGGATTCTGATTTGCCACAGCCTATCTATAACTACTACACGATGCTTTCAGAGGCTTAAAATGCCTTTGAAGATATCCGAGACGGCCCTGTTTGGACACCCAGCAGCAGTGAGGAGCACACGGTGGTTTCTGCTGAGCGCCAGCCCCTGAGCGGCGGCATGGACTGAACCCTGCATCCCCACGGACTGAACTCTGAACTCTGCGTCCCCACGGACTGAACTCTGCGTCCCCACGGACTGAACTCCTCTGTGTCCCCACGGACTGAACTCCGCATCCCCACGGACTGAACTCTGCGTCCCCACGGACTGAACTCTGCGTCCCCACCAGCCTAAGCACGCTCAAGGTCGAGTACGGAACTGTCAGGGGCTGCTGCTTGGTCCGAGACACTCATTGGTGCAAATCCTCTTCCCTCCCCTCCCGCTGTGTCTAATTAAAACCCTGAACTCTCGGTTGCAGTTCACGCCGTGCCGGGGATCTGCTCACCTGGGCTGAGCCCAGCGCTGCTGTGGGAGGAGGAAAGCCAAGCAGCCGCCTGCGCCAAAGATGGGGCAGGAGAGGGAGCGGCCCCCGGGGTAACCTGGTGGCCAGAAATAGGTCACCTCAGTGCCACCCGTGAGGCAGCTCCCCAGCTGCTAGGGGCCATTCACACAGATTTGCCAGCCCGCTCCCCACATCCCTTCCCCTGCCCTTCTGCTGGGTGCCCCCCTCATTTCACCTCGCCTCCGCCTGCTCCCACGCCCTCCTTCCAACAGTCCCATCGAAGCTGGGCAGTGAAGTCCCTCCCAGTGGTCCCAGCAGAACACTTTGTACACCCTGGACTGCTATAATTTCTTCTAAATTCAAACCATAGGCTTTTGCCCCCTCAGCTTCTCCTAATTCACTTTTTTAATGATAAAGAGAAGAGATTACTTCAGCATTATTTATAGCATCCTGATGATTCAATTGGCTCCTGTCCTCACCTCTGATGCTTCTTATTCCTCGAACACATGCAATGAGCCCTCCATTTCCCTTCGACTTTTTTATCCTCTAATCTTGTATTTCCTCTTTTCTCAGTGTTAATGAGAAGAGACATTAGATAGTCACCACTTTGAAAGTCATCCCTTCATTATTGTGTAGATGGCAAAAAGTAGTATTCAAGAAGATAAAAACAGACAGCCCTTAGAGAAATAAAAATACATAATGACATAGATTACTATCTGCATTAAGATGTAATATTTCCGTTATTCTTACAAAGAGTTCCAGTGGTGGGTCTGAATTAAAGAGCCGTTGGGACAGAAAATCTAAAGCATTTTTCTGCATCTGGACAGACTATTATAACAGCTCTTTTAACTTACTCTGAACCAACTGGTCTCTTAAGGCAAGGAAGGATGTCCTAAAATCTGACATTGGAAATCCATGCTATCCTGATTTCCTACCTGGATGCTGCTTCAGGTGATAATTCCCACTCCTACTTCTTTCATCCTTAACACTAACTCAACCATGCGTGCAGATACAGCAAACTAACAGCAAGTGTAGCCACGGTCAGCCTCCCTCCTAAACACATATGGAACCAATTGCACTTTAACGAACTCATTAGAAAAAAATTTTAGAAAAGGGGTGGAGGACAATAGTCAAGCTCACATCTGTTTTCTAACAATTGCAGTTGATGTCCTGCCCTCAGAGTTTCTGTCCATTTGTTCATATGCTCACAAGGTTTTTCATGCCTTGGATCAACTTTTCATAGAAATTTTTTCATGGGCACTTCTCTTCCTTCTCATGGTTATGCTATTTCCCTATGGCAACTACCACAAATTCTCCTATTAAGTAGTGGCATTATGAAAGTATTTAAGTTATCTTATAATGCAGTTTTTCAGCTGGAATTAAAGAGGTGAGAAGCCAGTACCATACAGTAATAACTAGCTGTACTGCTGGGGAATCTTGTTGGACAGGATCCATCATGTGATTAACTACAAAGGCAGCAGGATGAAAAAAATTCATAACATTCTTGTTCACTCTCTGCCTGGAAACATGTACTGGAAGCATGTTTGAAGAAAAATTGCAGCTAAATATGTAAGGGATCTGTAATAACAGAGGAACCACTATCATCCTGCTACGGTATTGTATATTCACTCACACATATATTTTTAAAGGAATTTTAACCAGGGATTTTTACTACACTGGCTTTAAAATTATACACATACTGTACATTTTCAGAGAAGTGGCAGTGGAGTGATTAGCTTGGCTTCTCTCTCTGACAAGTCATTCTTTCCCTTGCAAGTCTCCATGACCTTATGGTGATTAAGAGGAAAGGAGACTAGGCTGACTAGCAAACAAATATGGGATTTATTTCCAGCTGTTCCTGTGTTTTGTTAGGCATCTCCAATCACATGGCAAATATTACCTATATTCAAAGGCTTCACGTACGTGGCTGATGCATTCCCTGATGGAGAAAGGCACACAGCTGTTAAGTAACAGCCCTTTGCTACACTGCTGCTTGTCATGACTCCTGTTCAGCAAGGTGCTACTCAGCACATGAATAGCTTCTCAGATATTAGCAGCTCCTTCATGGAATGAAATCGTGGCTTCGGTTTCAAGTAATTATCTCATTTAATTGGTGTGGTTTGCAATACCAATCTGCTAAAGACACTAGCTGAGTAATTCTAATTTGGGAATAATCAAGTACTTCCCCTGTATTATTTCCCCGAATATTATCCACCACAGACTCACAGATCTATTTCCCATTTTTATGTGACGCAAATGGGTGGACGTAAAGTTACAACAGCAAAGGGCCACAACCTTCTGCAATAAAAAATATAGCAAATGTCAGATCTCCATGTGTGCAATACGGGACTGGGAGTCAAGAGTCTATTCCTGAATCACTAATTTAGCTGGGAATGTAGTTAATCCATCTTTCTAAGGACAAAGGTTTCTTTTCACTAAAATGGGTGGGCACACTGCATATCATATTTCATAGGGTTCCTGAGGCATGGCCAGGCTTCATAAAATGCCTGAAATCTGTCAAATGAAAGGACATAACTAGTTAAAAATACAAAACAAACAACATAATTGACTAATATTTCATGTGACCCACCTTTTCCTTCAGCTTTCTGGTTCAGTTTCCTTGCAGATCATTGCTCAGGAAGCTGAAGCCACAGACTGAAAACAGCCTGAAGCCACGGGATGCTTACCTAATGCTGGCAAACAGAATCCAGCCTAGTGTGCTGGCACTAAGATGACACCAGAGAGTCAATTCCTGCAGCTGACTCACTGCTGGCTTTAGGCGTAGCACAAAATGTATTGTTTTGAAGAAGGCTGGATCAGAGCTGTCTGCTCCATGACACATACACTTGTTAACTTGTCCAGGAAGGGCAGAGACAGAGCTGATCTTCACAGTGCTTCACACTATGAACCATGTGATACGGATTTTTTAACTCCGTCAGAGACTATGCCTTTATGACAATAGCAGGAGAACTTGACACTTTTTGATGTCCCCTGCAAATCGAGATCATAAACATGAGTACAAGTTGATACGCGACAGACCAGGGAGGGGCTTGCACTGGCACAGAACATGAAGGTGTTCCCTCATTGAAGGCTGCAGCCATAAGACCTGTAACTCCATCAGAGCCTGCCCCATGAACCACAGAGGCACGGAGACTCCGTACAGACTGCCAGGGATGTGGGGCTAAGAATCACTACTATCAAAAGCTTCAAATGGCAATGTCCACGTCGTTGTAAAGACATCACCACTGCAAGACACTCTTCATCTGTTCACTAAACAAAAGTACTGTTGCAGAGCAAACTTCTGCTTCCCTGAGAAGCAGCCCAAAAGCTGCATACCTGCTCTGTGTAAATCAGCGTCTCCAAGTAATAAAATACTGCTTCTGCATCTGTTCAACAACTGTTCCAACCCAGCAGTCAGAAATCGAATGAATTAAGAGAGGGAAAATAATTGACCTCTTCCAAATGGATCATGAAGCAAGTCTCAATTTACATTAGGTATTCAACAGCCTCCAAGCAGCGAGAACTTCTGGTCGTGAGCAGCTGACAGATGTTAAGCTTGTGACAAGAGCCTAAGGTAGCTCCACAGTGTCTAATGGAGACAAATCTTCTGTCAGGGGCAGGTAGGCAGACCACACAAACCTTGCACTGGTTTCATCATCTGCCAGTGGTAAATCCAGGGTGGAGACTATACTCTTTCATTTCCTTCTCTTCAGGGTAAGCCACTTTCCTCTCCCTACAACGATTGGTTTTCTACCATACTTTTGTCTCCTGAAGTAATCTCCACTTAATTTTCTGTGTGTCTCACATGAAGTCCTGTTTTCCCCAAGAGTTTCCTCAGCTATATCCTTTGTTTCACACCCAGTAACAATGTGATTTTTTCACATGGCACATATGTTCTCTGCTGACACATACCCTTTATTTAGTCCATTCCTTCTCCCTATGCACTCTGTGGGATCACTGTGCAATTATTTATTGCTTTTGCCAAGCACTTAACTAGCCCAAGATAGAGATACAGTCCAAGAAAGAGATACCAAAAATAAACAAAAAAGCACCTCCCAAAATAGACTTAATCCTTATGTTTGCTCTCCCTTTCACCAAACTGCCTGCTGGCATAAATTCACATCCCTGTTCACTAGTATGCTTTTTTTGGCTGCCAGTGTCTTGGGAACATCTCAACAGCTGGATTTTGTGCAAACCTATATTCATATGATCTCATTGTGTTCTCATATATGGCCATTTCCAAGATGAATGTGCTAAAGAACGCTTTCTCTGATGGTAATCAGTTACTGACTAACTTTTCAGAACACAAATATGTTTGCATCATACTCTTTCTTCTGCTCTCAAATCTTCTGTCTTCAGAAAAATCTGCTTTACTATTTAATGGGTATTGTCACACTCCCAGATTTTTTGTACTTTTGTTGCAAGTTGTCTTACTCTGCAGCTTCCTTCTGAGTATTTATAAATAACAAATGTAATCTGAGGTAATTAACCAAGACCAAAAATCTCAGGACAGGTAGTTCTACTGAAAAGCAGAATCTCACTTGGCAGAAATATTCCTTCTGGATGCATTTCCCTGCAGTGGAAAAAACTCTCTGGTTACAGAAACAACCCCTGGAGGATAATACTAAAGAAAACCCACACTATTTTGTTTAGTTCTCCATGGCTATCAGACCAGCACCTCACTATAGTCAAACATAACACAGTACTCAAAAATATGCAGCAAGTGCCTCAGAGGGACTGTTCCAGGAGCCTGAGAGCAATTCAGAAGAAACCTCAAGGAAAAGTGCTGTCAAGGGCGTGAGTAGCCTCAGCGAAGGTGGTCTGGAATGGAAATTGCCATATTTTTTACAGTGTGTTGAAAGGAAAACTGTTCCAATGAATGTGCATTGCTTTTTAGTGTGTGGCATAAGGATAGCAGAGGGAGCTTGCAGAAATCACCCATGAACAGGCTCCCTTTGCAATACTGAGAATGCACTGGGTGGTTCTGCTTTAAAAAGCACAGAGGCAAAGGAATAACACATCCAGAAAACAGCAGCCAGCTATTCATAAATATTCTTCTTCTGCTCCCCAGTCCCCTCTCTTCAAAGCACAGACAACACACAGATAATGTCTCACTTCAAAAATCACAGCCTACCACATCAGCATCTCATATTCAAACACAGCGTAAAACTGAGGGTAGCCTCACTGTTACCTTTTGCAGTTCCCCTCTCAAGACCTGTTAATAACAATTTTAAGATTTATGTACGCTTTTGGCAGGCATAATCAAATTTATTCTCAAAACAAGAATTTGTAAGAACTGCAGTATGCTACATCATGATTCAAGCCAAAACAGCCAGAAACACACTGCCAGTTCAGATTTCATAGCTAATTTAATTTCTATTTCATAAAAATGTTAACTTATTCAAACCAGCCCTGAGGCTTAATAAACACCGAGGTTGTTTTATGCCTCATCAAAGTTACCAGATAAATTCCAGTCACAGAATCTCTGTTACTGAGGCTATTTTGCCTTGCAACTGAGCTTACAACCTAACCTGTTATGGAAGTCACTGAGGATTATACTTTGAGCTCTAAGATAGCATCTCTACAGGATCATTTTCAGATATTCAAATAACTTGAGTTTTTGACTGCTAGGGAGGTGGTAAAGACCAAGGATATCTGTTCTAGCTTGCAGGGGTTTATTTTCAATGGTTAAAACACTATCCATCCTGGACAACAGCCTTTAGGATTCAGTAGGATGACATTGTGGCCTCTCACTTTTTTCTTGCAGTAATTTGAAAAAAGGTAACTCAAATGAATATGAGGAACAATACCAGGAAGGAGATACCTTAAATCTTTGAACACCAGCCTAGAGGGGTCAAAGACTGATGCTTATCCAGTCAACACTCAGGAACCTGCAAGACAAAAAATGTTCAACCAAGATCCTGCTAAAAATCACATACATTGCCAGGCTACCACAAGTAGGGCTATTTTTGCATAGGATGTTACCAAGCCCAACCAATTTTAAAAACCTGCCAAACTGAGAAGATCTCCGATGGCTCCTCAGGAGAGCCTATGATACTGTACAAACATAAAGCCCCACGGACAGTTGTCACCTGCCACAACACTGCCACACATTATAGTGCCCAAGAAAGATGTTTCTGTGCTCTTCAAAAAGAGCATGTAATGGTAAAAGCCCTATAAGCTCAGAAGACCTAAAGATACCGTGTTTTCCAGTGCTCCTGCTTTGCCTGCCCCAGATGAAATTCTACAGGGAAAGAAACATCCAGCACCCCTTCTTCCTCCTTTCTCCCCTCCTTTCCTTGCCCCACTTGCTGTATTTGCAGGACCCAAAGCTTTCCATGGCATTCCATGGTAGCCTATGTAAATAAATACAAGCGTAAAAAAAAAACTTTGGGGAGCCTGGGCCTCTTCCATCTTGCCTGGAGAGCTGGGCTGTGCATGGAGCTGGAAGGGTGTTTTTTAAAAGGAGGGAAGCAGAAGAGAACAGCTTAAGAATCTTGGCTCAGCCCGGGCATATTTCCGCCTAACTCTGGCTAAACCTCAGCACGAAGGGCTGGACGAGGAGTCGATAGGAAGCCGGGGAGGGAGGGAGGCTGCAGGGCTCTCCAGCACAGCCAGGGCAGAGCCCAGAGAGGCTGAAACCATGCTTTTCCTTTGGGCACTGGCATTTGTTCTAGTCCTGCGGGAGCAAGATCCTTTAGGTAAGTGACTCTGAACTTGCAAAGCAGAAACTATAGCTTAATCTTAGTATGGTCAAAGTCTTTGCATGGGGTGGGAGGGGGGAGGCAAATAATTGCTTAATTTCTCTATGGATTTTATGTGAAGGTGACACAGGTATGTGTTAAAATTCTGTGGGCATATTGATTTTAAGAGGTAAAACTCCATTTTTGTGACAAAGTCTGTCCTGTAGGCATATTGTTTCAGTAGAGATTTTTTGCTCCTTACAGGAGACAGTATCATTCTACCTTCAGAAATTTAGAACCACATTGAGGTGCTGCAGACGGTGCCCTGAATTTCCATAATTAGTGTTCTGGCATTAGTATTAATATCACACTAATCCACTCGGAAATGAGATTGAAGTTCAAGGTGATTAGAGAAAGATTCTCCTTTATTCAAAGCCTTCTTTTTAAATTTCCTGGTAACAGCATCATATTTTTATTTCTTCTGCTTTGGATTGCTTATTCCTGAGATTTTGAGGTACATAATGCTTTCTCCAAAAGCCTTGTGAGAACAAAGTATAAACAGAGAACATCTGATAAGCCTGCATCTGAATTCTACTTTCATTAACAGGAGATTAGCGCTGAATAACCTGTGATCACTTTGTAGTGTGACTGAAATCTATTCAGATTGGCCAGTTCAAGGGTTTACACTCCCTGTGTAACCACAAACCTGGCTTCCCAGCCTGCTTGGACTACATCTTTGCTGCTAGCTGAGGCTCAGCTTTGTTTTCTCTCTGGTCCTACTTTCTTGACAACACAATGGTGGTAATTCATGGCAGGGTAGTAAGACCCTATTACATTTAAAACATTTCCTGAAAAACTGTTAGTCCCTTCTGCCCCCAAATCCTAGTCCCTCTTCCCTGCCCCGACTCCCTCCTACTTAACTGGCTTTTTTGATGTTTCTCTCAGTGATAAACTGAAATACCAGTGCAACAGCAAGAGCATTCTAACTTGTTTTCACTCCACAAGAATTCACTATCCTCTTGTGAGTTTTGCGAGCTTCACCAAAATAAATGTGAAATTAAAGAAAAATGAAAAAAGGCTTTGTCTGTTCCCATAAAAGTATGGTTTTAACCTCAACACATTCGCAAACTCAGATAAAATCCAGTTAATTAGAATAGCACTTGAATAATAACTGCAGTGGAGACGAGCACCCAGTATCATGCCAGGTGGTAGCTACTCAGTCGGCAAATCAAGTTTACTGTCCTGACGGTGTGTATCATGCAAGATGAGAAATTTTGTGTCTGTCATGGCCATGGGAGCACCCCGCCTGACTGAAGGCTTAAGAAATCCCTCCCCCCTTTCCTTCTGCCACTCTTGAGTTGGGGAACATAACTTTTGATTCCCTTGCAGATGCCCCCATCCTAACTCCCAAGGGTTCCTCTTAAAAATTATTCAGCCAAACTAGAAATTACGTTTTAATTCAGCCATTAATATAAACAATCTCATATTCAAAGAGCTCAACCTCCAAATCATTCAGGAGGAGAGGCTGGCACAGGGATGCAGCCATGTGCTCCTGCCGTAGTTTACAGCGCTTTGCTCCTGGTGCTGGGTTAATTTGTGGGGCGCTTCTCAAATGCAGCACACAACGTAACCTAGAGCACAGTATCTGCCCCAGGTGTTTCCATTCTTATAAAAACATCCAGGCGAATCGTTCTGAGGGGTGTGGCACCCCAACAGCAAAGCTTTTGCTCCATGTTTGTGCGTGGCAGAGAGGTGACCTGGAGTTCCTGGGTAAACAAGTGCCTGGCAAGCAGGATGCGCATCCCTCCCTGCCGTGGGGCATCAGCCCAGGACACCAAGCGCTGAGCCTTCTACCAGGGACCTTTCCAGTGGAGGCACTGCTGCTCCACACTGTGGCCTGGTTTGCTTTCAAACAGCAGAAATTTCATTCGGTTTGAACCACAGGGTAAAGTAAACCGAGTGTATGAATGTTTTCTTCATTCACCTCATGTTTTCTGAATTCTCAAAATCTTTTGAATCCTCTGATATTCACATGCAATATCGAAGCTGGGAAGATCTAAAAGCTAGACCGTTATCTAGAAACTGGGGGGGGAAAAAAAATCCTTTCAGAACAGCCAGATTCTGCCCCAAATTAACCATTTGCATTATCACAGAGGAGCATTTTTTCTCTAGGAGATTAAATCATTGCATTTTAGAATTAAAGCCACAGTAAAAAATTATTATAGATATCCTATTTTAGACCAGACTTGGACTCATATTTCTCTACTAACAAATTCATAATGGTTTAACCTATACTCCATGTTATAGGTATTTTCTGTCCTTATAGAAACCTATCAGCATTATTGTCTCCAACGCAAGGATTACAGTCTTTGCAAAATCCACCTCTGAGCTCCGACAAGGAGGAATAAACTTTGTGACAACAAAGTGTACCCAGAAATAACTGTGTTTGTTAAGATTGTCAGGCATCTGGAGATCAGGGTTCAGTACAGAAGTGAGCCTTTTATAAAGAGATTTTATATATCTGTAAAGCCCTATGTTTTCTTATGTTTAGTTAAAAGGAATTTAAGTTCTGTGGACTTTCTAACCCCCAAGTGCAAAGCAAAAGTTAATGTCAAACTCCTCAAAAAAATCAGGAGTTTAGAAATAGAGGACTCCTGTTGTTCATCTGCAGGATGTGGCTCTGTTCATGAGCGCAGCTGATCTGCTCTGGTTGGTGCACTCATGGGTCCTGGGCCTGAATGTCAGGATCTAGCATGTATGTACGTATGTATGTATGTATGTGTAAGTGTGTGTATCTCCCCTTCTCTCACTATTCTACTTCCTGAGTTGTTGCAGAATGCATGAACTGTCTGCTGAGAGAAAATATACCCTCAAACAAGTTCTTAGATTTGTTTAGGTATTAGAAAAAAAACCGTAAAATTATATTCTTTCATTGTACTTATTTCTTTCTACTACCATGACTTAGACATATGAAAACTACACAATCACAGAGCTGACTAATAAGTCACAGACTCACCTCACCCACTCCCCATGACCATAGCTTCTATTACTAAACACAGACCAAAAGCCATGTCCTCAGAAAATTGAAAAACTCTTTATCCCCTGATAACAGTGGTTATCCTCAAATTGATGGTGGCATCCATTATTTATATATTTCACATCCTCCACTTTCAAGCCAGCCTTAAGCTCACAAATCCTGCACAACTTGGATTCTTTATGTGTACTAAGGCACAGCTCCTCTTCTTCCTAAAGAGCTTCCCTTTCTCTACGAGTTTGTCCTATACAGTTTCCAGCTACAATCCTCCTAACACTTAGCCTCAGTTTCCACAACAAATATATATTCACCCAAAAATAAATACATAATAAAGGCAAACTTTTCTGCAGCCCAAAGCATCATTGTAAGATACAGCATAAATTAGAGCAATGTACCTGCAAATTGCATAGCTCATGTATCTTATCAGTCCAATTCCCCGTAGTCATTTTCCGTTGCAGCAGCAAGTGCAAGAGGATATTTTCTGGCTGCTTGTTCAGAAGACCAGCATGCTGAAAACATGCTCCAAGCCAACAGCTCCCTCACAGGAACATTTAATTGCTATCCTTCCTCCTATGAATGAAAATACACAAAACTTAAGTGCTTCTTACAATCATAGGTATGGTCAAAAAGCGGAAAAATAAAGTAGTTTTTCAAGTAGCAATTTTGCTTCCGGCACATAGCCATGGCAGCGGCCCAGATTTTTCTGTGCCTTAAAAAAAACCACCCACTGGAGGCACGAACTATCCCTGGGCTTGTGCACTCCCTCTCAGTCTCCACTGTTGGGTGAGAGATGGATCTCCTTACGAAATGACAATTACATGGATCACAATAGCAAAAGCTCCCTGTAAATGAAGTCGTTTTACACAGAACTATCTAGTCAGGAGCAATTCCTATGAGGTCCCTTTTCTGGTTTTGCATATTTCACAAGCACAAAGTGATGTGTGGCTGGACCAGAACACGCCGTGACACAACGTCCCACACGCAGGTGGATGGACAGAGTAGGCAGAGATGTGAGAACTCCCAGGCTGGTACTGACCCGCTTCCATTAATGCATTCCACAACCCATGAGATTCCCCCTTCGCTCCTTCTCTTTCAGGTAAAAAAGACTTAAAACAAGTACAATCTTCACTGATGTAGGATCTGAAGTAATATTCATAGTAGCATATTCTACACCTTGATAAAGAGAATATGAATCACTGGTGCAATCTAGGCCTGCAGTTTTGGAACTTGACTTTCTGAGATGGTTATTTAGCTTCTAAAATTAATATTAAAAATAACTAATTTCATGGAAGAAACTTACTTGAGGATGTTTCCCTTATTGGAGGGTCATAAATCTTGGATACCAGAGAAATCCTATGGATTTTGTTCCATGTTTCAAATCTTTCCAAGACTTGACATTTAGGCAGCAGTTGCAGTACTCAGTGAATGTATAGATTACAGATTAACCCCTAATCAGGCATTAAAAACTTTCTATGTACCTTCTTGAAATAAGAACAAAACCAAAAACCAACAAAAAACTGATATAAACCAATCTTCCCAAAATCCCTTAATTTTAGATCTTCTCATACTGTCAGTTTACTGTCCAATATACAATGCCTGCTCTCCATCTCCCACTTTGGACAGATTATATTTACCCTGTATGAAATTTGCCTTGTCGTTCTGCCATAAAAGCTAGAGCCTAATAAAAGTGTGTGTACATTTAAATATCTACATGTATATATTTGCATGTAAATATAAACAGACACATGCAGTTGCCTCCAGTGTGTAGCATAGTAACCTAAGGCAGTGTTTAAGTTGCTAAGGAATTTTATATATTTATTACAATTCCTGCAGTCGTTATTGCAATCACTAAAGGTAAGAATTCCCTTATCTTTAGGAAAATAGAGGTTAAACTCTAAAAAGAGGTTCAGAGATGTCTAAATCACAGCTAAGCATTAGTGTTTTATGGATTACAGACAGAAAGATGCTCTATGTCCAATTACAGATATGCTTCTGAGTGGCTAAGAACTTGAAGGGAATCTGTGCCTTAAAAAGCATTTTCAATACAACACTTGCTATCCAAATCAATTATTTTTGATGTCCTAACAATAAAATTTGATATGGCTTGAATTATATATCACAGCTCAAAATTAATTTGGGCACACTGATGGTAATGAAACTGGTAGTGATATAGAAATTTAATTCAGTAATTCCATATCCGAGGATACGAATGTAATTAATAAAGGGCTGACATAACTGAAACTAACTTTCATGCCTTGAAGAACAGCCCCCAAAATTACATATGACTAACAGTCTTAGCTTAACATAGTCTTCGGTCTGAAAGCACTAGTACTGATAGTTATTAGTATCAGTTCAGGTTCAAAGCAATTGAATCTTTCCAACTGCAAGTTATCTTCACACACCACTTTTGAAAACTATGTGATTTCCTGAGCTGGCATTTCAAAGTTACAAGCAAATTTCAAAGTGGAATCCAGCACTTATATTTAGAGAAAAAATAATTTAAGCAAGGATGAGCAAATCCATTCAGAAGCCTGTTGCATTCCTCCCAAACTGGTTAGTGGATTCATCATTTGAACTTGATCCTCCAGTTCGTGATCCTTTTCCTGTTGGAACATAAATCATTACTACTGCCATTCCTTTTCTCATCAAAGGCTATCTGGCCACCTTATGCTATATGCTCCAGGAATAAAATGACACTGCTAAACCTGAGGCAGTGCAAACAAAAACACACAGCACAGCATGTTTTGTTGAAGAGTTAGACATGTTCTTCTTTATTCCCCTTGCTCAATCTCATGTGTTCAGGCTTCCCTATTTGCCATCTGGTTCCTGTTAGAATCTCACATGTCTTTCACTTGGCTTGTGGCCTGCTTTGTTTTACCCCTCCCGCCCTACTGAGCACAAACAAGAACTTGCAGTCAACTTTCAAAACCACACTGATCACAGAATGAGGTAAAAGAAATTTTACAGGTTTTAAGACCAATGGAGAACACTGCGGTCACTCACCTTGATCTTCTCAGTAATGCAGACCAAAGAACCCAACCCAGCAATTTCTAGATCAAGCCTGTAACTTCATTCGGACCAGCAATGTGTCATTAGGAAGGATACTTTAAAAGACCTACCAGATCTGTGTGGTCACATACTTCAGTTCTGTCAGCCCCAGCAACCACAGAAAATGATAGCAAAGAGGCAGCTGCTCAGGCTTATTCTGATGCTTACCATTAGCAACTACTGGGATGATCAAAATGAACCATTTAACAGCTCCTGGATAGAAAGAATCCCAACAGTCCTAGAAGGGAACTTCTTCAGAGAGCACAGAGAAGCAACATCTTGTGGGGTTGGGGGAATATATCAAATGTCCAGGAGGCAGAAGAGCTTAACTGAGAGATATTCTTAATCTAAGGCCCCTGCTCTTAACCTTTTTAGAAAGGCTAACTTCATTGCTCTTTCTCTCCCTTGCTGTAAGATCAATGCTGACCATGATACATAAATCTTACTCTTCATCATGCTACTTCTTTCAAACTTTAAACACGTTCTTCTGTTAAACAGGTCTTTATTAGCAACCAGTTCAGAGATGCTCCGTTTCCCTGCTGGTGTCTGACTGCATCACAGCACAGGGTGGTTAGAACTATCCAGATTTATGGGCACCATCAATGTAGCACAGAGGACTTAATCAGAGAAAAAAAGGCATGAGTCTTTTTCTTATCTTGAACTTGAGTGTTCTGGTTCTTGATGGAAAATAACCACCCTATATATCAAATAGAATGGATTTCAAGAATTTAACTATGCATCTCACTTGCAAGAAACATGAGGTGGAAATTTGCAGATGGGACATTAACTGAAAAGTAATGTTCTCTGCCATACTGGAATGTTACAAGTGTCTGCGTGAAATAATCTATTAAGTTTCAAATGAAAGATTTAAGACATTGAAATATGCCTCCTACACACTTGCCTAAGCTGTCAGAAGTTGCAAACACCCACACATTTTAAATATGTAATTTATATGGCATACAAAAAACACTTCACTTTTAAAAGTGGTTAGCTTCAAAACTTACTACAAAAGTTTTCTGTATTTATGCATGTGCTTTGCAACATAGACAAGTAAAAATTCCAATTTACATTTAAAAAGTGTTTCTTCAGTAAATTCAGAAAGCAAGTACCTGGAAGTATCCTAAAAGGTCATTAGTCTTTTGCTTACATGGTTTGCAGCCTTCCACTCTGCTTCCTTTACACGGTGACTGTTATTATCACAGGAAGCAGAGATGCTGCTGGAGTAAGGTCAGTGCCAAAGGCAGATGGTGTCCCTTTCTTTCACCAGTTGCAATACAGAGAAGGGCAGAGGTCATAAGCAACATTCCATGTGCTCTCTTTGAGCACATGGAAATTACTGCTTTGGCTGGATTGCCCGACCACAGTGACCCAGATATGTGCCGTATTTACAAGGGACAGGATGTGTCCTGTGAACAGCCCATCCCAGAGATAAAGCTGTGGGTTAAGAGCTAAAGCCAGACAACAAAATAACAATGAGTGTTTTGGGCAGGTAAATCCTCAAGCCAGGACTCAGAAAAAATAAATCTACACTGACAAAGCACTGGCTGCCCAGCCAGCAGCAGCAACCATCCACCTGAAAGCCTGTTCTGGCGTGGTGGTGAAGGGGCAATCACAAGAACCTGAGCAGCTCTGTTCTGGTGTGAAAGTCACTAACAAGACATGGACACGCAGGTCCTGAGAGGGTTTCTGCTAGCTCAGCCCTCAGCCAGCTCCATCCTGTGAGGTCTGCAACTAGACACACTTTGGCTTATACTAACCCGTAGCCTTGCTAACATCAGCTGTCAGGTGCTTCCTGAGACACTTAGGCTTGGCCTGTTTGTCAAATTTTTTAGGCACTGCACTAATTCTGTGGTTCTGAGTGACATCTTACAGCCCTGTCAAACTAGGACAAGACACTTGGTCCTCCTTCAGTAGCTCCATTACAGCTGGTAATGCAGCAATGCGCTTTGGGCAGTGGAAAGCTGCCTCCCTCCGTGTCAGGAGAGGAACACACTGCCCCAAGGAGCCAAGAGCTACTGAGCCCAGCATCTCATAGCAACCTCTTTACCTCGTTCCCTAGATGCACACAAAGCCGTGCAGTGCTTTGCTAAGCTCACAGTAAGATGCTACAACCTTACATTGGCTGTACACACCTATCATGGCACACCTGCTTTGAACAAATGTCAGTCATCCATCATGTCTAACCTCTCCACCTACAAATACTTGCCTAGAGAATCAGCCAGCACAATTTCAATATCTCCACACTGTTCCAGTCATGATGGAAAAAACAAGAAGCAAAAATTTTGAGAAATAGCATGGTTCACTTGACCACTAAGACAGTAACAACACTTAAAACCACCACCACTAGCAGCAAAGAGGAAAAAAAGGGCAACTGCAAA
This sequence comes from Callaeas wilsoni, assembly GCA_013398955.1. Classification (NCBI taxonomy): domain Eukaryota; kingdom Metazoa; phylum Chordata; class Aves; order Passeriformes; family Callaeidae; genus Callaeas; species Callaeas wilsoni. The sequence goes on from VWPU01016060.1 coordinate 53,666, forward strand.
GCGCTGGTGTTGAAACACCTGCTGTATCTCAACACTCTTCTGTAAACAGGTAGACGAAGTCTTTGGGATTCTGTCCTAACAGCACCATCTTCTGGTGAATACACTACAAAAATCACCCCAACCTAATCTGCCAAACCAATTTCTAAATAATGCCCAGTAAGTCAGGTCACATTGTAATCCCTCCTCCTCTCTATCCTCCACCTCCCAATTCCAAGGATGCCATTCCAACTCAGAGTACATCTCTCATCCCACCCAAACTGCAATGATCCTTACTGACACGTGTTTGCCATCACCTGACACCTCTGCTTCAGATATCCTGGCACAGGTTTGAGATGAAGCACTGCAGCAGCTCCAAACCACTGCTCTGGCACAGCAGTACTGAAGACAGAACCAGTTACTGCTCTTGTGTGTCTTACTGTTCATTATAACACAAGCTCAGTTTTGTCTTTGTTACAATCAAACAATGACAGAATGAGTTACTGCTGCTTCCTTATTATCATAGCTGCTTCAAGCATCAAACAAGAGCAAAACTTAACCTTACATGCAGGAAGATACATTATCACTCTAGCACAGTTTAAATATTCCATATACAGTTCTCCACACATGTTAAAATTTAAATGTTACTGAATGCTGCACAGAAATTACGAAAAAGAAATTGGCTCCACTAAAGCATGGACACCTGCAGCTACTGACCTTTCATGGACTACAGCCAGCAGAATGAAAAGTTCAAAGGGCAAGAGCTCATGAGTACTGAGAGGTAAACACAGATAACTGACAGATACGTGACTTTGTATACAGCACCACACACGAGTCAGCAAATGACGTCAGCTGCACACACTTTTATTGTTTGCCTTCCCACTGCAAAGTCAGACTGTCAGGGACACCTTCTGGCACAGAGGAATCATCGGCCATCAGCAGCACCCATTTGGAAAGTGGACAAGCTTAGCTACTCTTCAAAGCTTTACCATCCCAGCTGCTTCTGAAGAAAGTCTAAGAGGAGCTGTTGTGTAAGGCAGATCTTCCCAACAGTTAGGTTTTACACTCGAGAGAGATAGAGTTACAGCCTACAAACTTACCCTACACAGGTAGGAAAAAACAGATTGTGTAAAAAAACACATACATAAACCAAACAAAACAAACAGCCGTGACAAGAAAAAACACCTTGTTCCAACCAACACGACGTGTGCAGGCAAGGAGACGTTCCCAGCACTGGGGCAGAGCTGTAGCTATTGGAAAAGAGGTTCAATTGCTACATTTGGTTCATAAACAACGCTGTGTAGCATGTAGAATACCATTTCAAAAATCAGAAAGGCAAGGACTGCAATTAACCTCCTGCTAATTAACTGTGTCTGTTTTTCCAGCTGCTGCAGATCCTGTCAGTATGGTACCTGGAGGTTTGGAAAGAGGAAGCTGGTGTAATGAACATATGATCCACGAGCGCTTAGATATTATTGAAGAGGTAAGAGGGATTGTGCTGGCTCCTGAACCTTACCAGACCTCTGCCCTTTCCTTTTGACCAAAGAAAATGTGACTCTTCTTGACTTTATTCTAGTCAAGGTAGGACTACTTTTTTCAGATGTCATAGTTTGTAACTATCCATAAAACCATTATCATCAGAAATATATAATCTTGATGAATTCCAAAAAACTGATGAATAATTTATTTTATATATATATATATATATACACACAAAAAACTCAGAATTGATATTTGTAAAGTTTCGCATTGGCTTATGGCTAAATGTGAACTCTGCAGGTGGCTCCAAGACTGATAAAGGAGTTTCTGCTCCGCCCTGCTGACACTTAAGAGCTAAATGAGCTCTATGATTGGGATTCTGGGAAAGCTGCAAAGTCGGAATTTTTTTCCCTGGTGTCTTAAGCACTCCAGATACCTGTTAACTATCCTGAGCTGGCTAGCTCCCAAACTCCATGCTGCAGTTCCCAAATGGCAACATTATCTCTCTTCTGCAGATTCTTTTATTGCATATAATGGCGGCTCAGAAATGAGAAAGGATTTAAAACAAATTAATGCAAAGCTCCCTCCAAGAAGTTAAATTGTTCTTTATGCGGGGTGCTGTAATGTAACTCTTGCAAAACAAAGTGCTAATACTTGGTGCCACTAGAGGCCAGCAGAACTCCAGAAATATTTAAACCTGCAACGAGCAACACAGTCTAAATTGGCTGTTAGGATTAATAGCACATGAGGTTTGCATTTCCACAAACACATCTGGTGCAATTCCTTCCACTTGACCCTCTGACTACCTCCTTTCTCCATTTGTCTCCTTGTTTCCATTAGAAGGTAATAAAAACAGTGGAGCACCTAGAATCAGAAGTCAAATCACTCCTCAACATGATCAGTGAGACAACATCGAATATCCCCACCATTCCAGGAACTCCACTTACAGACATTTTTGATGGTCAGTACCTGGTCAGGTATAACCTAAGTTGAAAAAAGCATCACATACGTTATTACCAAATATGCCGTATTTTCTCCCCCAAGGTGTGAACTAATTCATTGATTCAGTTCAGGGTAGCTAAGGCCTCAGAACTGGGGGCCTCAGGTCCAGTTTGGAAAATCAGGTTTCAATAACCACTAAAGAGAGGTCTGGGAGAAAAGGTGTGTGTGTGTGGAGAACACCACCACCAAACAAACAAAAACCCAACCAAGGAGCTAGATACACGAGCTACAGATAAAAGTGGTTAAATTGAGGATGTTTAGTCTAAGGAAGACTGAAGCAGCCCACCAAAATGCACAACTGCCACAAAAATGAAAGCTGTTTTCTTCCCCACTGCCAATGTGAATAAACCAAGAAATATTGCAAGAAAGACTCAGGCAAAACCCAGTGCAAAGCTTTCTTCCAAGGACAGAGAACCACTGAAATTATATGAATTTGCCCAGCACTGGAAATGTTAAAAAAACAACACACCTTAGAATGGCAAGGCAGATGAAGCTATCTCAAGGTGCCTTTCAGATTTAAGGTCCTGTGATTCTTCAGCTCTATGCGTGACAAATTAAGGGAGGGCAATAAATTTTTTTTAAAAATTGGAGGTATTGCCATTTTGATACCCTAAATCCAACTTTGACACATAAGTCCCTCACACAAAACGTGCTTCTGGATAAACATTTTTGCAACAAATCAAATCACAACAGAAATCAGTTGGATGAGACCACCTATTCTACTCACTTTCTTATAATGCTCTATGCTCTTCATTCTCTGCCTAAATATCAATAGTGCATTTAACAAGGTGAGACACTCCTGGTGGACAATGAATCACATGTGGACAGATAGAAGCATCCACAGACATGTTTATGAAGTCAGTTTTGTCAGTGCTGGGCTGTTTGCTCATTTGAGGCAGCTGTACCTGACTACAGTGCACTTACATGATGGAAGTGGGCTTGAAGTAGACAGCAGCAGACTTGATGCTGGTTTGTGGTGCTTGCAGTTGGCTGTATGGATCTGGTCACCATGACTGATAATATCCTCACCAACTTTGTTATCCATTGAAGTTTACAGTTTTGTGTGAGTGGCAGTTAACAGATTAACAATTAAGTTACTCCCCTGTAATGGAAGGGGGTATTCCAGAAAAAGTGAAAAGTATTCCAGTAAAGCATTGCAGTGAATTTAAAATGGAAATCAGCACATTTGCAGCACATCTATAGCAAGTACTACTCAGATGGATCTTGCAACGACTGCCAAATTGCTCAAAAATTACAGACTGGACTTTCCTTCTATGATTTTGTGAATCAAAGTGAATTCCCCACTTTAGAGTAGCAAGGTTCATGTTTTAAATGAGATTTATCAACAAAGATTGATCTTGATGTCATAACTAAAAATAATTACATCGACTCTTCTCTATACAGATACCAGCTGAGCACTGTGAAGATGGAAGACAGCTGAATGTAACAGTGTGGTTGTCATGAACAGTTGCACTTCTGATCATTTAATAAGCTTGTGTTTCCAGAATTCGTGCAGGGTGAACAATCCTCAGCTGTAGTTTGTTTTCTGTGTTGCTGTGCTTTATAATAAAAAGGTATTTGCTTTTAGACACTGTTTCAAACTCTGCATTCTAAATCTTTCAGCAGCACTACTTTATTAAAACTACCTTTCAAATACAACATCGTCATTTAAAAAACAAGATCAGGTGCTGTCTGGGACTAAAGCACAGCTAACAAACTTCCCTTAATTCAAAAGCTTCCTCCTCCCCTTGCAAAGAAGTGAACTCTTGCTATTGGTTTCAGCCAACAGAGACAGACTTCCAGCTGCAAATTCCTCTCAAGACGTGCTCAGATTGTCTGACAGAAATGAGTGTATGGCCTGCCTTTGGACATAGGGCACACTGCTGCCATAGACCAAAATGGGAGTCCTGTCAGCAAGCCCCAGGCAGAAACCACCACTTGGACACACAGCTACCATATTCTGTAATCCTTACATTCCTCTCCCTTGCCATGGTGACAATGCAATCCAGAATTAAATCAAGGACATTGTCTTTTTCTTTCAAGACAAACAGCAATACAATTTCTAAGAAAAAGGACCTGCCTGACCCTTACACAACAGAAGGAGCACGCTCATATGTGTGTGATGTGAAGTAAGGGGAGTTTACATGTTTTCGATTAACGAGCAGTCTATTTTCACTGACCTAGTTAGAAAACCTTTCCCCCACTCTGTACTTTCTACCTTCATGTGTTTTTATTTTGAGAACAACATGCTGAAGAGATGTCATCCATGTCAGCAGGGAATAAAAATGCAGAGTTTAAAGAGTAAGAGAAATTACAACATGCAAAATTAAAATACTGAGCAATAACTACAGATTACACGTATGGTGTACAGACAATTGCCCATCAACAGCACACAACTCCCAAACTCTTATCAACACAATAATTTCTGAATAATCCTGTGGAAGAGAACTTCTATGGAAAAACTAAGTTACATAAACTGAGTCACCACTCACATACATCAATATGACACCAAAAGGCACAGTCTGCAAAGACTTAACTTTAATTTCATAATATCTTCTTATATATATGTATTTAAGGCACAATCCAAAACCTTTAAACATTAATGACAGAATCTTGACTACTGTCAACATTACTACTGCCTTGGGACAGTTTGCCTTAGAAAGAATGAAATGTGGAACACATCTTCCTTGAAAAGAATCAAGGTGAAAAAACAGAACTTGACAAAACTTCCTTAAAACAGTCTAAACTAGACACAAAACCTTGAGGCTGCTATCTCCACATATCAGGAAGTGGGCTAGCCTGAAATCAACTCTGCATACAATAGATACAAAACTTGCATTAAAATGGCACACAATGTTTATACAAAATAACACCTTAAATCATACAACTGTGATTTTTGTTTCATAAAACAAACATTATTTCAGCATGATATAAGCAGAAAAGAAATAATGACCTGTCATTCATTGATTGCTGAGGGTGCTATAAAGAATCCTGAGCAGATGGCACATAAGCTTGGTATTTTGGGAGGGCCTTGGCATTTATTACCTACTACTTTTCAACTGAAGATATATGCAATATTATCTTTTAAAATGCAACTGCTCTAGAAGAAACAGGTCATTACATATTTACTTATGGAGTAAAAAAGATGCTTAGCAGCTAGTACATGAAAATAGCAGCTTTTTAAAGAAAAGCTCAATGCTCCATTTAGTCATTTCCACCACACAACTTGAGTAGGATCTTCCGGTAGTCTCCTGAAGTATCACCCTGAAAAGGAACCCAGAAAAAAAAAGATGAAGAACAACCAAAAGAGATGAAACCATAGGAGAAAAACTAAGAACTTTCTTTCCAGGGACAGTTTTGGCTCTACTGTTACAGAAATAAGCAGCAGAGTTTACACACACCTAACTGTGGACATGGATGCCCCATATTTACTAAAGCCAAGTTTTGACCAAGTTCAGTCTGTTAAAAAGGTATGGCCTGTTCTGCTTCTGAATAGTAAATTTTAATGCCAGATCAAAAGAGGAACGGGGGGAGGAAGCAATACAGAGCTTTTCCACCTATGTCTGCTTTTATTCATACATTGCTTGTCATAGGGCATGCAACTCCTGCAGAAGAAACATTTGGCAACATTCTTCTTCAGAATCTTTACAGGATTCTTTCCAAACACCACCAAGTTAGAGCCCCTCAGTGTCCACAGCAGAAGGAATAAACAGGGGCTTAACAGGTTTGGCAGCCTCATTACAAGGTAAATAAAAGTGGCACCACTCACTCTCCTCCAGCCCCTATTACCCTACCTTTGGCCAGGCATCCTCTTGACTGTTGCTACAGCTCTTAATAGCAGTAGGAGGGTGGGTCAACCGCTAAAGAATCTGAAATTTAGTCTATTTGCAGTATCCTGTACTTTCAAGAGAAAGAGGAGGCAATCCTTTAGAAGATTTTTAGAGGCTTTATATTGTTTCAAGACACAGATGAAGTAGAGCACCACCGTTACTCAACTGGAGGATTGAGTGGTTCCCACAAGATCCTATCAAGAGATTGGGACAGTGGGGTCTCTGAAATCCCTCTGGAACAATCTCCCTTCCCTTCCTTGCCTGTTAGCTTGCTCCCCATCTCTAGCTCATCTAGCCCCCATGCAAACCCAAGTGCTCTCAATGCTCTGTCCCTCAGCCTCCACGCTCCTGGCAAATGCAGCAATCCAGCAGAGCCAGCCACACTGAGCGCGGGTAACAGCTGCTCAGCACAAGGATCAGCGTTCTCCCAGCACAGGGTGTGTCATGGCAGGGAAGGGAAGATCTCCAAGTCTTACAGTGATATCTGTGTAGAGAGAGCTGCCATACAGCCGCTTGTACTCGGCACGAATGTCCAGCAGGTCCACCTCGCTGCGCGACACCATGATCCGGATCAGAGTCCTGTCCTTTGTTCCTGCCCCCTGAAGCAAACAGAACAGCAACATAAGGTATTGAAAAGTGTAAGATACAGCACTAGGAAAAAAATAAGATGCCTGTTTACTACCATAACCACACTGACTTCAATAAGCTTGAACAGAATTTGACCTATCGTGCTTTAATAAATTAAATTTAGTGGTAGGACACCAATTTCTCTGCACAAGAACAGCTTGAAAAAAAAGAGGGGGATTGACAGAGGTACAGGGGGTCAGGAAAATTTGATGAGTTTAATGGCCTACTTATTTATTTCTGTTAGAATTCTCTACTTAAAAAGTATCAATTTCAATGAGTTTTCAGCATATTTGTATTTCAGCAAGTGAAAACTTTTGGGTTATGTATGGTTGTATTCATCTCTCTGTTAAGTTGGATCAAATTAGCTAGATTTTTCCAGTCTTTCATAATAATGACTGCATCCTGTTAGTCATCTGCCCACTGAAAAATGTAATCCCTTCAGCTGCACAGTTCCTTCCCAAGAGCTGTACAAGCACTTAAAAAAACTCTGTACTGTAAGTTTATGTAACTTGTCACAGACACCTACCTTCATTGCTGTATGTAATCTCTCTGCAAAAAACGCTGGCGTGTTCTTGAGACACTTCACTGCAAAAAGGAACAGTATTACAGAAATCAGGCATTCCTCCTCAGCCAGAACTCAGTACTTTGAGTTTATCCTACATAGTCACATGCTTTAATTTTACATAAACATACACTTGATCCAATGCAGCTTCCACTCCTTCCACTAGTCACTGAAATTATTTTTAATCCAAACAGTAGCTGTGATACAGTTAAAGAACCTAAACTGCATGGCTCAAAGCAAACATTTCTGTCACTAGAAACCATCTAGTGTGAAGCAGCCATGACGAACCTTTGAATTCTAATGACCAGATACTTGTTTATGAAGGGAAAAGGGGACGGGGAGGGGACAGAAGACTTGAAGGAACACACAGGTAGTGGTGCTCCTGGCTTCTTAATTCCAAATTTTTAGGCCATGCATCTGCAAGGTGTGAGAAATTCAAGTCCTGCCCTAGTACAAACTGGGAAACCACCTATGATAGCAGAGAATCTTAGCTGGATCCTTCTCCTTAAGGATGAGTCATCACAACCCTTATTTGAAAGTCTTATTTGAGCCAGAAAGTTCATCAGGACTCCTGAAAAATTTTTAACATGCTCATTTAGTAATGACTGGATGTTATATTTAATTAACATAGTTCATTAGAAAGCTGAAAGAGTAAAATCTAAATCAAATTACTGTCATGTTAATCAGGATAATGAAAGAATCCTCCATCACTGATCAGAACTAAAATTTATATATTGATGCAATGTTGGTTACAAGTAAACAATCATGCAAACTGTGGCAAGCTATGGAGAAAACAGACCACACCTGACATTTAATAGCACAGTAAGGCATCAAAACCAATCACACAGAATCAATACAGAACCAAAGGTGTAAACCTAGGTAAGTTTTTCACAGCAACACATTCTGTATAGGAAGAAGCACTTTTCTGAGAGGAAAATGTAGATGAGAGATAGCAGTTCACCACACAACTGTCAATGATATGTACAATACTATTCAAAAACGAATGACAAAATGAAATGCATGTTTCTGTATCACTGTATTTAGCTAACACAACACACTTGCATTCTAAGATGTTTAAAGATGTTATTTTAAGTTACCAGTTGTATAATCCAGAAAGCTTTAAAGAAAGCAAAATTAAATATTTTCAATTAGAAAACCCTTTTTTCCTGCAAATACGGTTCACAGAACAAATGATGTTAGTATCATTGACTGATATAGATATATGTGTATACACATATGAATAAAAAACCCCACAGAATCTATGTAATAAAGGGAGTTATTCAGTGAATATTAATGACAAGCCTTGCTCCAAAGGCTTGTTTGCAAGCTACAGTCTCAATTTTGAATCTGGATCTACATGGAGACCTGTCAATCACTACGAAGCTCCAGGAAGTCAAATGGTTTCTAAACTCTGAGCAGTTTCTTTACCAAGGCAATCTTTTTCTACAAACATTGGGAAATACCTCTTTTCCCTAAGCCTGGTTTTCTAACAATACTTTCTTGGGTGACAAAGTTGGAATCTTGGAAAAGGTCTGCAAACGAATCCGACACAATGAGCTAGATCCAGTTGGGGTCATTAAAAAATCAGTACAATGACAGTGTGGCCAAGTAGAATAAGAACAGTAGTTACATAGTTCACATATGCACAATACAAGAGTGAAAAAATGAGGCTTTTAAAATTGATTTTCATTTTGCAAGATTTTGTTATAAACTTCAAAAAAATCTGTTGTGGTTGAACCAAATATCCTCTCCTATCTCATTTCCAAGTGATGCAAAGTTCATTTTTCCTATTTTGGTGGGAGATTTTTGGGGTTTGTGTATGTGGTTGATTGAGGGTTTTTTTTGGTTACATCACTACCATATTCAAAACCAAAGAACAACCCTTTTAAAGCAGGAGCTCTAGATACCATAGTATATTTACAGTAATAAACAGAAAAAGAAATGGAGATGCACAGACAAAAGACAGGAAAGTGGTTCACAATTATATCTATAATAAAGCATCTAAAATAAAATTAATGCACAGCAACTTGAGGCCTTGTCCCAACCTCATGGAAATGAAAGACTGCTTCTGAAGAGACAACAGTAGACCTGAGGTAAGAGTTTTCACTCCTCAGAAGTACTGGGGGCAATTAAAAACAAAGATTTAACAAAATTGTAGCCACAGGAAATATGGAAAAAATAACCCCTTTGCAATCAAATTTAAGTTTTCTTTCTACTAAATAGAGGTAGAGGTAACTAACTAGATGAGTAATGTCTGTGTTTTGCTGGATTTCCAAAATTGTCCCAAATACTCCATTCTCACTGACTCAGCAGTTGGTACAAATTCTCTTCACTTCTTGATACAGTGCCAATTACAGTTAAAATTTCTCTCCCCATTTTAACATGTGAAATTTAAATCCTGCAGTTGTCTGAAATAAAAAAGCTTCATTTGCCATTTTGAGGTGAATTAAGTGCCCCACTTCACTGATCACAAATGACTGCACAGAAAGCTCAACATAAAAAACAGGCAACTGGAATTACTGCTACTGAGAACATCCCGAGCTGGAGCCCCAGAGGCCATCTGAGCCAGCTGTAGCAGAACAGCAGGAATGAACTCGCTAAGTGGCACATACCTACTGCCAGCATGCCCTTTTCCAGGTCTCCAGACATTTCACGACATATGCTGCTTTCAATGTCCCGGTTACACATCCTCTGGTACTCGCTGAAGACTGGAAAAGGAAAAGATAGATTTCAGGAGTCAGCTCAGCAAAAAAAAGGTGGTGCTGGAACGTGCTGGATGGCTTCATTTCAATGGCACTTCTCAGCTGGACACTACAGTGTACTCACACTAGTTTGAACATCTCAAGGACTAATACTGTGTTATCAACCATTTACATGTTATCATTCTCCTTCTAGCTTGTCTAGATCTGTCCTTTTCATTAAAGGGCTAGACCAAGAAAGCACTGTAAGAGAAAGAATACACACCCCCTTCCTCCATATAAGCACCTCACACTCCAACAGCACATTGTAAAAGTTTTATGTCATTACTAAAACATTTCCACCACGACAGACTGATGTAGCACCTTACATTAGCAAGTAAAAGGGGAAGGATTGTAAGTGTCTTGCACACACAAATATGCAAGACTGAAACAACTCTAGTTTTTCAATTCTTTTATCAGAGGATCATTTGAACAAGTATGACCTCTACCTGTTCTGATATTTAAGAAAGGTGACTTACTTTTCCTCAGCAGAATGCACCCTGCTTTTCGTTGACATCTCATTTGGCTCATTTTACAGATGCAGGAAATTCAGGCACAGAGCAGTGCTGTACATTTTTATCATTAAACACAACAGAATCAAGTTACTGTTTACGTAGGACACCGTTACCTGCTCTAAGGTGGGCCCTGCTTCTTGCACACAGAATGGCATTGAATTTGGATTCATCAGTTCCTAGGCGTTTCTCTCCAGCTGCATACAACTCCTGAGGCACAGAAAGGAATTCACATTTCGTTACTCAGAAAACTAGTCAGGCTGAACAGCTGAGTTAGATTTCCTTCCTTGCAGCCTCTCCTCCTTTTATACTTATTTCTTAGCCTATGTACTACTGGAAAACAGGAGCAAGCAATAAATAGCAACTAGTTCCAACCTTCTGTAATATGCGATACCTGCAGTCTTCCTAGCTTGCTGATGCATAAGTGCTCAAACACAAGAGCTCCAGATTACTAAAGGAGGGGACATTTCAGGTACTTTTTGAACAAATTGTTCTTCCTAACAGTCCTTACATCAAGCTTTATTTTCTACACTTCTAGGTGTGTTCTGGGACATTCTTGTGTTTCGGCTAAAGCATACTATGAAAAAGCTAATTACATTACTATTTAAATTACACTAGCGTGCTGAGACAATCCAGGGTTTTCCCTGTGTGATGAAACGGAATATACAGAAAAAGAAATGGGGCAAGCATTACTAAGTCCAAGTGCCTTATTTGCTGCAAAAACCCAGACTTCCTTAAACAACATGCAAAGGCTAACGCAGGTGTTGAATAGATTAAAATTTAATCCACATACATATCACCTCAAATCTCTTTGGACAATTTCCGTAGAAAGCAGCACAATCCACTGCTTAGAAAAGCCAAAGAACTGACAGAATGAGAGGTGAAATATCCTATGGACTGTATTCCCAAGAGCTTCATCTCTGTATTGCACCTACATGGCTCTAATGCTCTGTCACAGCTTTTCATATCGCTTCCATCCACTGAAACATAAGCACTGCATCAGAAGAAGTCACAAGGTGTCCAAAACTAACAGCAAGCAGAATCCACACAGTCAAATTTCAGTGTATTGAGTTGACTATATTTAGAAATGATGAAGCATTTCTACTGACCTGTACGTCTCTTTGGACAACAGACATGTCAACATTTGTACTTTCATCTCTGTTTCCCTAAAAGAATTAGAAGATCCAGAAATGTTACTGATGGACTTTAGCAGGCTGCTTTTTTTTAAATTAAAAAAAACCAAACAACCAAAACCAAACAAAAAACAAACCAACCAACCAATCCACACCACCTACAAATACAACAAACAAATTCCAAACTCTCAGCAGACAAGTACCTGAGCAAGCGAAATTAAAAGCCTCTGAAAGTGTCCAGACGTGTCACTTTTTATTGCTTCCTCCAGAGTTTTCTTAAATTCTGGAAAAGAGACACAGCCCTGAATCATCATACAACCCTGCTCCTTTCCTAAATTCATACTATCAATCAGTGATTAAGTAAGAAAAGCAGCAAATTTTGATGCAACAGATCTAACCTGCTTTATAGACCCTGCTGAGCTCCTGAATATGCTCATTACTGCGGGAAGCTAAGATTTCAATGAGACAATTTTCATCTGTGCCAACGCCCTAAAACAAGCAAAGGAGAAACATTTCAGATTCTTGTCTTATTTCTACAACCTACTATAAAAGAAATGTAATAAAATTATATAGGAAAAATTCAGAATATAACCTAAGAATATACAGGAAGTCAAAGCAAGTAATCCCAAGTAAGTCTAAACTTTTAAATGGCAACCAAGTATTTTATCAGCTTAACCATTTCCTCTATCTTATAAATTTGTATCTCCTACACAAACCTTTATAGCTTCCTTGATTTCATAAGCATCAAACATGACAGGTGTCTTCATCATTGCCAAGATTGTCTTCTCAAAGTTGCCTGATAGCTCAGACTTGAGATCCTTGATCAAATCCTAATGAGAAGGAAAAACAAGGAAAAAAAGTGTAAAGACCAAACTTGAGAAAAGCAAGCACCAAAAATACGCATTTTACTAAGAATTCTTTATGTGTAAGCACCAGCAATGTATGTTTAAAGTAAAGCTATTCCACTTAACACTAAAACCAGCATAATGGAATGTGTACATTGAGGTCATTACGGTCCAATTAAATAGACTGCACAGACCAAAGAGTCAAAGTAACTGCTTTACATGTTTCATCTGCAACACTGCACGAAGAAGTCAAGCATGGGTAAAAAGGAGAACTCTGAACTGACTATGACATAAGAACCATCTTCCCCTAAAACACCTTCCAATCTCCTAAAACGCCTTCCGATCTTTTTTCCCACCACTAAGTTTTCTGATTGCCACTGAAGGGATTTAGACTCTTATTTCTTCTTCCTTCTGTTCTCACGATGTATTTACCTTTCCATAAGCTGTTTTGAAGGATAGGATTATCTGCTGCCGTTGCTTGTTTGAACGACTTCCAAGACAATTGATGATTGCCTGCTCATCGGTTCCTGCACACACACACAGACACCAGAGAATGAGCATCACCTCATGCGAGGATTCAGCTTTCTGTCTTTATTGCATCCTGTTCTAAGCCTAGCAGAAGGACATGAATGCCTTGAATTCATCTACAGTATCTACTCTTGTGTACAACCACAGAAGTTCAAGCTCTACTCCCAATCACAAACACAGTAAGAATACAAAGAAAACCTAAACCAAACTCATGATGATGTTCATGCCTACATGAAGTTCCAGTAATACTTCTGATAACCACAGACAACCACATGTCACTATCCCACACACACAGCAACAGAAAAAGATCAGCGCTGAATTGAGATGCAATTCTACTTTTAACTGAAATGTAAATCCTCAGACTGCTCACCGAATCCCTTCATGGCCTTCCTTAAGACTTCTGCATCTTTCAGAGGGTCAAAGCCCGGTGCATCAATGATGGTACCTCGGTTTCTGTGCTAAAATGAGATCAGTAGTGTTAAACAGTATTAGTGTTAACAGCATACTAGTGTTAAACAGTAAAATACTGTGTTTTACTACTTTGGAAAGATGATCACTGCTATCAGTTTTCTTTCTGTGAGAAAAGTAATACAGAAAACTCAAACTAACCCTGCCTTAAGCAATTCGTTAATTTCTAGACATAAATTACAAGAAAATGCAAGATCAGGAATGTTTGCTGACATTAAATCTGCTTTCCAATTAATTAAGGTTTGATGACACTGTATATATGGCTGGCAATACCTGCTAAAGTTAGGAAAGGCAAGATTCATTAATTTGAATTTATGTCAAATCTTTTTTCTTGGATACCATGGTAAAACATAATTTGTTTCAAGACATATGAGCCTATACTGCTCTCATTTGAAAAGGTTCCATCTCTCTCTTCACTCAAACTTCTTTTCATAACTTTCTTTTCAATTTTATGATCAGTTTACACTAATACACACAAAGAAAATGTAGAGGAACATATATACAGTCACACCTCAAAAGAAAAGCAGTGAGTGCTCTTACTGTTACAGGAGTGACTGCAGGCCCTGTAGTTCCTGGGTAAGAGGGCATAGATGGGTTCACAGCTGGACCTGCCGGATAATTTGGCATGGGCTGCTGCCCTGGGTGAGTTGCTGGATGTCCTGGATAGTTCACAGGCTGCTGACCAGGCAGTGGTGTGGGCTGGCCTGGCCCAGGGCCACCCGCGTATGCCGGGTAAGGTGGCATTCCTGACGGTGGATTTCCTCCAGGTGGAGCATACCCTCCGTACGAGGGCTGTTGTCCTGGTGGAGGTTGCCCAAAGCCACCTGGAGGAACTGGTGGGTAACCCCCAGGTGCGGAAGGATACATGCCTTGTGGTACATTTGTCCCTCCAAAGGTCCCTGCCAGGTTGGATGCCTGCAATGACAGCAATAAAGCAAGAGACAGGAAGGAGTACAAACAGCTGAGTTTCAGTAATATGTTTCATGCAACACAACCTCCCTCCCCACCAGCACAGCTAGATAGCTCTTTATCTGAAAAAGACAGCAAGCAGGGTGGAAAAACCTGTCTAAAACTTTACGTCAAATAATCCCTTCTTTGTCCATGGCTGCCTTGTGTGATCACAAGGGTGCACCTTGGTGCAAGGACTTCAAGCAACCTTTGGCTGTTTTATAATGTGTTAGTAGTTTACAACTAGCAGGAGCTCCTGGACTACATTTGGAAAGACTTCTGCACAAACTGCAATGAAGATACTCCACTCCGCATCAAAATCCTACCACTGAAACCCCTCTTCTAGAGAGAAACCAGAATTAACATTTGATGACTGCAGCATTATCAGAAACTAGTTGCTGTGGATATTGCTATGTGCACCCTAGCTGGTTTGTTGCTCAATTTGCCTGCTGGCTGCCAAATCACTTCGTTTCATCTGCCTCAGAAAGACATCTATAATGCAAATATCTTCCTACAAACCGCATTCGTTATGCAGCATAACAGATTTCTGAAGACTAAAGTTGTCAGAAGTGTCACTCACTTCTGCTCTATGAAAAAAAAATCACATTGGAAACGTCTACATTTTCTTCAGTCAATGTAAAAGGTTTTTACTTCCATCTGTTAAACATCGGTGTTTCTAAGAGACTTTTGATCCCATATTCTTTTCAAGGACGAATCATTGATACCCCCAATTACACAGCCTTTTCCTTACTCGTACTGGTCAAAGTCCAGGTAACAGGCAAAATCCAGACTGTGTTTGCCCATGTGAATATATTAAGAGTGGATACTCTGTGTTAATAGCTCCCTATTCCTCTACACAGCAAATGCCAAGTTATATTAGTTTTATGTCCATGACTTTTGAAGTTAGACTGTTAAGAACATTTAACCAGTGCTCTGCTTTCCTAAAATAAGAAATAGCTTGCAGTAACCATTTTCTTCAACAGGCAATATTGAATGCTCAACACCTAAACAGATCAGACATAAAGGCAGAGAATTCAGGTGATAAACCTCTCAGTGACAAAGCCAGAAACACAACTTTGCCCTTAAGGACATCACAGTGAAACACATTAAATGAAAGTAAACTCACCATTCCAGCCATGTGGCTGGGATTGAACTGGTTGGCATAGCCAGCCACATTTTCCAGACCAATTGGAGGTGGATTTGAAGGTGGATAGGCAGCACCACCCCAAGGACTGCTACCTGAAATCAAACACAGATGTGCTGAAACAAGAAAATATGCCTTTTTAAAGTTCTTACTACTTAAATTTCTAATGTAATGTAATTTTCAACACTACCAGGAAAATCAACTGAAGAAGTGCAGGGTAGCAGTGCAATTATTATAAAAAGAGAAGTCTCACTGGGTATTTCTAATCATGTCAGTTATCACTGAATCTGTAAGTTCTCACTTAACTCTAAATCTATTTAAAGGTTAGCACTCAAGACTGTTAACACCATATTTTGACTTGAAAGCACTTAAAGTACAAAGTTGTCTGAGTATTCCAGTAGGAAGATATTATTAATTCCACTTACTTTGCTAAATTGATAGATGTAGACAGCACACAGTGGTACATTCACAAATGCCCAAGTCATAAAACTTGTCTGCACGCAGCAGAATGGTCTAACTGAAGCCAGAATACTCAGCTGAGAAATAGGCTTTATCCTCCTAGCTAGTTGGGCTTCTTACTGTACACCACTTCCCCTTCCTGAGCTAGCCTGCCTAACTCCACATTTCATCATACCCACATGACTCCAGTCCTTTCTTTCCACCTTACAACAACAATAACAACTGTAAAGTTCAGCTTGATAATCAAGCAGTGGTTGAGTATTTCATAAGCTTTATGATATTATAATTCCTACCCTTTTTAACAGCCCTCTCCCTTCCGTATGCAACCACCTGCCTAAGAATAGTGAATTAAGGATAATTTCCTATTTCTTTGGGGGATATGGTTTTAAGCTGTATGAATGATTTCTCCCCGTACTCACTTGTCTCACCACCCACTCTGAAGACTCAGTATCGACCGGACACTGATTCTTGTCATTTATTGGATTTGTTCAAATTAAGACCATCTCCTAGTGCTCTGTGCTTTATTCCAGATGAGTGAAACTGGACCTTACTATAGCAGCACATGGCAGAACACACATACTAGACAAATCAGAATACCCAGCCCAGATAAAACAGGACTTAACAAGAGAGTACAGAAAGCTTTGGTGAGCCAAGGAAACCCTCCACAGTCTTGTTCTTCATCCATGCCACGTTTCCACTCCAGATAGGACAACCACTGCATTGAACATTTACTTCATCTGCACAACTTACCTGGGGCAGCTGGTGGATATCCACCCGCTGGGGGATAGCCCGGGTAACTCATTGCAAAGACCTGAAAAGTACACGTGATACAGTTATTTTCTGTAATGCTTCACTCATTACACCACATAACGCTAAGAGGCAACATGTATGCAGTAGCCAGTTACCAAAACTTAGACATAACCTGCATAATTTGTCCCCGGTTCTCCCTTAGAAACGTCTTCCCATTTCCTTTTGCTGGACTGATAAACAGACAGCTAAGTAGTTGCAGAGTCACTCCTCACACTATTTTTCTTATTTGTTCCAGTTGCTGCTTACTGCTTACTTTGTCTATTACGTTGTTAGGGATGTATTACTTGAATATGCTTCCTTTACTGCGCTGTTAAAACCCCCAGAAGTTTCCAGCCTATAAAGAACTGTCTTATCAATCAAGAGTAGAAAATCATCTGACAAAGAAGCAATGTCTTCAAGTGAGTAACTATGAGAAGTTGTTAGAAGGCAGCTAAGTGCAAACATCTGCAGAAGTACAAGGTCAGAGGAAGAAGAAGGGATACACCTTCATGCGTACGGCATTGCCATAAAATATGAAGGGTTTACTGACAGGATCAGATTGCTACAACAAATTGGATCTCTCAAAAGGGACAGTGCCTCTGTCAGCACAGAAGTGCACAAAGTCATTAGCTGTCCAAAGCAGAAGCAGAGGTCAAAAAGGAAGAACAGCTAAATGAAGGACAAAATGAAAACTGGCTTCCAGAATACAACAACCTTATTTTAAACAGAACTACTACCAGGAAGAATAGTAAAAGTAACTACGAAGCAAATATTCATAACGAGTGTTAATTTTTTGAAGGTTATTTTTAATGACAAGTGCCAGTCTATTTTTAGAATTGCTGTGTAAATTATCCCTTTCTTTTTTTTCCCCCTCTTTCCCTTAAAGCACTACCTTTTGCATCTGGCATGTTTTGCTGTGTTTTGGGTTTCAGCTGTGGAATTTTGTTTTGGATTTGGTTTGAGTTGGCGGGGGGGCTGTTCTTGTGAAATTGTTTTTATTCTGCATGGGCACATTAACTTCCTTTTCTGGTTTGCATGTCTCTATTGCATAGCAACAGTGAAATAGAAAAACACCTTTTTTGTGGTTGTTTGTTTTGTTTGGTTTTTTTTAATAAGGAAATACAATTAGGAAATCTGCAATTTACTTAAAAAATGTTTGGACTTCATGCTGCACATACTCATTTAAATTTAAAGAGAGAGAAATGAACTAAGAGAAACTGCAATGAACAGAGCACACCGAAAGTTATAACCCTCCCTTACGTATTACTCCAGTACGTAGTGTCTAACAGAACCAATAAATAAATGAATGCAGCTTCTCAGCATTAGAAAAGCAACGCCTGCTGCTACCCACGCAAAGACTGGCCCCAACCTCACGAGGCCAAAAAACAAAAGGAAAAGCCAGTATTCTCCCTCCGCTGCTGGAAAAACGAGCAGGCAGGTTTTGCAATGGCCACGCAATGGCCCGGGCCCGCTGGGATGCGCAGCCCCTGCCCCGCTGCGCCGCCACCTCCGCGCATCTTGTGGGGCACGGAACGGAACGCACACAGGCCGGCAGGCAAAAAACAGCATCGAAAAAAACTCAACAGAACGCAGCCTGTCACACTTCACAGCCTCTCTAATTCGGAAATGGGCTTTACGTAATAAAGCATGGAAAAATTTAAAAAAAAAATTATTACCACGTCACTCAAAAACCAAGCAAAGAACCCTCACAATCTAGATTCTTAGCATGCATAATGTCAATGTGTACATTTTTATACACAAATTATTTCAACACTGAAATTAGTGTTATTTCTTCAGGTACAACCATAATTATATTTTTATTTATTTTTTAGCTTCACATGTAAATACACTAAAAAGACAGTACTCAAAAAAATTTTAAGATGCCTTTTCAATAAAGCTTTAGGTACAAATTTAAGGCAAAAAGCCTTCTTTTTTTTTTCTTGTGGTAGAGGGTGAGAAGCAATGGGATAGGTCTTGTTTTTCTTATGTTGTTTGCTTGCTTTTAACCCCATATAGAACGTTCATTTCAAATTGGAAAAAAGCCCAGGATTAAAAGAGCCTTTTGGCAATGAAAGCTGAGGTTGAGAAAAAACAGCTAACTTCAGCAATCTGAAAAAAAAATGTTACTTTCTATATAAAAATGTTCCACTTGCTTCTTTTGAACACTGTATTTATCCAGGGCCTTTCCGAGGGGAAATTTTCCCAGACTGGTTTGATTCCAGGCAAACTAGATCTGCCAACGCACTGACTTCTCATGTTCAGAAACTTCCCTGATCACCTTTTCCACAGTTCATTCGAGCCTCTGTTTGCCAGTTCTCTAACTTTAGAAATATTAAAAAAAGAAAGTTAACTTTCCCAACCCTTCCCTCAACCCAGCCTCCATTTCATCTTCTAATCTTATCTTCCACGCTTTCTCCTGCTACATCCACATCTTACTAAAATTGTGTGATGAGCAGCACTTGCCTGCTGACAACAAAGGGGTGACACAGGCAAGGGAACAGAAGATATGGAAACCCACCCTGTTATACAAATATTGCGTGGGAGGACACAGGAACAGCAAGGTCTCTGTTTGCTCAGTCATAAAACATGTAGTGTATAAGATGAGGGAAAAATCCAAACAACCAAACCGCACACGGAAAGAGGGAGTGCCTTGAAAAAAATAAAGAACAAATACTGCCAAGGTCCTCTCCCCATTCACAGTGTTCAATCCCAGAGGTCCACCTCAGAATTCTAAATAAAGATCTGAGGTTTTACTCCCACAGTGAACATTGCTATCATGCTTCACACTGCAAGCTATGAACCATTCAGGCTCTTGAGCATTTTCCTGCTGCTTGGCAAAGCTAAACAGGAACAGACCTGTTCAGAAAAGATTAAATCTATGATAGACTTTCAACAGGAATCTTGAAAATACGCTTGTGTGAGATACAGCACAGAAGAAAAGGTCTATAACTCGAGAAATTTATAACAAAAATACAAATTACATAATGATGGCAGAAATAAAGAAGAAAACTTCAAGGATAGCAGAAAATTTCTGTTTCAAGGTGCAATAGCAATAAGCTCAGCCACTGCATTCACACCCATTCCTGGAATTTAGTTAGTGGCTGCTGTTTGGGCTCCAGCTACACCACGGTACAATAATTTGAGGACAAAAAAGGATGAAAAACCATAACCTTTATTTGTTCAAAATCATTTGTTTAATTATGCTCATTTTACAGGGAATGCCAAGCAAAGTTAAACCCTTAGCCCTGACTCCTCCACAAGGTTAATTACCAGGATACAGTAGACAAAGCAGCCTGAAGCTATAAATTACAGTACCTGCTCCAAGACTGATCCCTGATTGTGAAACCAGCAGAACAGAATTTATCACCTTACAATACGCTGTCGTTTTTCATCAGATATGAGCTGAGACATCCACCACTGTGCTTTTCCAAGACAAGGACAAACCACAGTCAGCACTGAACCAGCTAACTGCTATTTTACCAGCCTGAGCAAGATTTATCATGCTCATGCACTGCAGTATACAAGTTGTCCTCTCTTGTACCAGTTGTAATATTTTTCATCCTGACAGGTAAAAAATCCTGCAGTTTTGGTTTTTCATTAAGTCTTCTGTGTATGTGACTCCTGTCTCGCCTTCCTTTCACTATGAAAAAAACTAATTTAGTAGAACGGGTTTCTCTTCCAACCAGGGCTGAGTTCATGCCACCCAAAACTCAGGCAACCTCTTTTACACAGATCTTATCGCTCACTGTTCACCTTTACAAACCTTTACTGGACTTCATCCAACAATGTATATTTAAAGAGTACTAACACATCATCCACTTCCTACAAAAAAAAAAAGCTTCCTTAACAAACAACCCAAACCAACTCACAGCTCTGAATAGATGGTGAAACAGAAACAAACTCAAATTTGAGATTTTAAAAAAAACTATCCATTTGAATTGCTTGCTAGTATTACGACTCAGGACCTCTGCCAGTTTTGATGATCCTTCTAATTCAATATCATAGGGTTTTTTTACTACAGAAAATAATGTAGCACTTTTTGACCTGCTGGGGCAAGGGGGAAAGAGCACCGTAAAGGTAGCACTTGCAAGCTTTTATCAAAATAAAGTAGAACTGAAAGCAGGTGCCATGTCCAACAAAGAAAAACTGAATGGGAAGACACACCCATAAGCCACAATCGAGCTGTAAAAATATTACTAAGAACATTCATTTCAACGTGCAACTTTCCAGTGACAGAAGCCCTACATATATACTCAGGGCAACAAAATCCAAAGAACTCAGCTGAGCTGCATGGGCTTTCCAGATCTATGTGCAGCAAAAATCTGAGTTAATTCCAAAAGCTCAGTTTCACTCTGGATCCCTACTCTGCCCTGATCCAAGTGCTTCCTTTTGTAGCACACTTCTTCAATACTCTCTTTCAAATATAGAAAATACACAGTCAAAACATTTATGATAATACAGGCAGACACTTTCCAAAGAACAAAACAAGCAAGAAAAAGAAAAAATTAAGTTTATGAGATGTTTGAAAAAATGGAATGAGGTTGTTGTATTTCAACTCATAATTTGTCACAGAAAATCATTTGTTGCAAAAAGAAAATAATTCTATAAATAGTCTGAACTATGTTCTCAGCTGACTAATGCCTCAGGGATTTATACGCCTCTAAGTTCCACCATGAAAGAATAAATTTTTACACCATTAGTGCAAGTCAAAATATGTAAATACCAATTACTCCATGAATGAAAGCAATAGTGTAATATTCAGTACTCCAAAACAGTTACTAAAAAATATCTGATTGTTCATTCCACACCAGCAGTGTTTAATTAGTTGCTGTGCACAAGCCTGAAGCGCAGAGCCAAGGAGTGGCCCCGCTGCAAAGTTAGAGGCAAAAGGACGACAAAAGGTTTCCATCAGGTCTGCAGCTGTTTGGGCTGCAGAGGAGGCCAGATGACACCAAGCTGTTCAAGTGACAGCTCCCAAAGTCAGGCACGCTGGCAGGAGCTGCATGGGACCTTAGCTAAACTCCTTATGGACATACCCTACACTGCGACAGAACCTCTCTGCTGGCAGTCTCGGAACTCCCCAGATGAACACGAGGTACAAAGACATCAACCTTTTCTTCACGGTGATGGCTTCCATGCCTTCTGGACAGGGAAGGCTTACACAGCAGCAGCACTGGGATGCTTACTACCCCTCAGTGAGCAAATGGACATGCCTTCATTCATTCCAGGCTATAAGGAATTACTGATTAACTCTTTCCAGGAACAGAATTACTCAAGAACCAACTCAGAGCAGTAAAGTAGAAAGACGAGTATTTCAAAACAACCATAAACAAGGAATGTCAAAAGAAAGCAAGACTATAGCCTTCAACTCTAGTCTGCACTTGAGATCAGCAAGCTTTAGTCCTTAAAGCTTACTACAGAAAAGTAAGTATTTTTCCCCCTAAATCCTAACATTTGTAAGATGCATTTATTCTCCTAGCTAATAGAAAACTAAGTATTTTTAAAACACTGCCAAGTGTAGCCAGTAACTAGTTATTTGGACTATAGAGAAGTACACTGTTTACTGAAAAAGTGCAAATTCCCAAGCTTAAAGTTGTTATCTCTAGCAATAATAAAAGGGATATTCACCCTGTCTGCTTCAGGTGACTTAAGCACCTAATTCAGAGCAACTCGCTAGGCCAAAGTTCAAAATCAGACATGCTTTTATACCCAAACCAGAGGTCTTAGGGATGCAGGAATTAATCACAGCAAGTATCACTTCACATACATGTTGAGTATATGGCTATAGTAAAATTTAGCACAAACAAGAGACCTACAGAGCATTAAAACTCATTTGGATCTTTAATATGAGACTGGTGTATTTGACATTCTTAAGCCCACAAGAAGTTCAGATCCAAAAGACTGAATTGGAAGCCCACCTCTCCTACTGCTGAACAGTTTCCCAATGCCCTCAAAAAACCCCTCACCACCTACACTTTGCAGTAAAAGAAAAATAACCAAAAACAACCGAAACAAAAATTCCAAAAGGCTTTTAACCTTCCCTTACCAAGTAAGAAAGCATATTCTCTCTCAAACAGACAGCACATAAGGAAAAAAAGGAGGCAACATCTGGGAAGAACTTGTTTCCCTTTCTTTGGAGATCTTAGACAAGAACATTGCTACCGATCAGAACGCACAGTGACACGGCACTGTACAGGGAACAGCCAGGTAATGGGGCTCTGTGGGGCTCTGTTTGTTTTATTCAGTTGCCACAGTCTAATGACTGGCACTGGTCCACACTCAGCATCTGTGACAGCTGAATAGTATGGATACAATTTCACACATACAACAAAAAAACAGATGCCGAGCATAGGCAGGATTGGCTGCCTGGTCATCACAAGCACATGATAGAATTGTCTCTTAAAAGGACACCACTGAGTCCCAACTCTGACCCATAACTGACTCCAGGTTTACCGCATTCAGGATCTAACTTCTTATCAAGATTCTCTAGTGAGCGCTGATAAAATCTGGAACAAACACAGAGCAACAATAGAAGCAATACACTGTAAATACCTATTGCTGTTCTTAGGTTTTTCTTATCTTCTTTATATTCTTCCCAGCTTGGGGAACTGCCTGAAGGAAATTCAGCATTTATATGAACCACATCCACTTTCAAATAAACTGGAAAAAGTAAAGGGACAGCCTTAGCTTCAGTGTGTGACAAACTCAAGTTTCAAATAGGTGAAAGTGCTGCTCGCTGAGGGGTAAACATGCAGCCTTTTCCTTTCCTTTTTTTTAAAAGTCTTTTGCTCCTTCAAAACAAACTCAAAACAAAACACACTACATACAGCTGACAGGTCCTTGTCCTTATTTCCAACAGTTTACATAATATACTTTAAAAATATATCCAATAAGAAACATGGTTCAAGGTAGTAAACATAAATGTATGAAATAAACAAAAGAAATTACATTGGTGCCATTGCTCAGTTGTATATTTAATATAACGGAAGCCTCCAACCACAGTTTGAGGTTGACAGAGAAGTTTCTACAAATGATTACATAGAGGCTTGGCTAAAAATAAATGAAACTTTCAATTTGTTCAAAAGCCCTGCTATTTCTGTAGTCACAATTAAACCATCTGCTGTTTTCAATTATATCTCTGCTTTCACTATAGCTTCTTTTCTTCTATCCCCACATCACTATCACAGAACTAGAATTAAGTCAGCTCTATTTTGAATCCGATTAATGCAGTGCTATTGAACAGACCCTCTGGAAGCTCCATCTTCCAAAACTTGCTAGAGACCTAGGAAACAGCATCTCCTGTAATCTTCAAATCAGACAGACTACTTGGCTTGACTTCTTATAGCAGATCTGGTTATGTATTTTAAGTGGTTATCTAACATTACGTCTTTACAATTTTGACTACATAAATACCCCCATGAAATATCTCCATCCCACTGCTGGTTTTGTTGTATCTTTTGTGACTTTTGACACTTCACGAAGTTTTCAGTCTAACAATTCAAAGCTTCTGGGAACTAAAAATAGAAAGCTAAAGAGGTGACAAAGCATATGAATGAATGTGACAGCTACTCCAGAAATTTTAAGTACAGACAGATATTTTGGCCTCTGACCTTATACTAAGGTCAGGCAAGAGAAAGGAACATAAATATCATAAATATTGTTGACATAAAATCATTAGGCACTCAGCAGAAATACAGTGGGGACAGGGCCACAGGCAAACATGCAAGCAAGGCTCGGTTCAAGTTATCTGCTGCAGCAGTGAGAGGAGAGTGGCTCACATGACTCTTAGAGCAATTCAAAAATCAGGAAATTATAGAAATAGCCAAGCTGTGGGGAAAGCGCTCATACACTCAGGGTTTACAGCAGCCATACACTGGCACTGGTTTTGTATTGTTTCTGACGCTACCACGGGTGTTCCAGTAAAGCACTGACTCACTCCACAGAAAATAACTGTGTGCTGGGGGAGGTATCAGGGAACGAACCTCCCAGCTCCTACAGCAGCTGGGCTTTCAGGTGCATAACCCTCATAATTCGCTCCTTCATCAAAACACGCTGCACCCGCACTTTCCTTCTCTCTCGCCAGGCTGTTTTCTCTCCACACCTCCTTCCCCAGTGCCGTCTGTCCCCGTTCCAGGCCGAGCTGCCCTCCATGCTTCTGCCACTCCCTTCAGAAAGTTCTCTCTTGACAGTTCCTCTTTAACAGGAAGAAGCTTCCAGGAACTACTACAAATATATTAGAAAAATATATTCCACAAAAGTACTCCCTTACTGCCCAGAAACAGGAAGGGGACGGGAAGGAACTGCTTTTCTGATTAGGGAGATGTTTGTGCTGTTTTCTGTCACACATAAAGCTACAGCATAGCAAGAGTTTGAAGAGTTTTGGTTTTAAGACAACTAAAGTGACTTGAAGACATTTAAAGACACTTAAGTGTCTTAAAGTCTAAAGACATTCGAAGTACATATGGTATAAGAAAAGGTAAAGTGTACTACGAGCAGTTTAGACAAAGGGGCCTTCGGGGGGAAAAAAAAAAAGCACTGCCCAATGGCCAGCCTACCATCTTAGGCTGCTTTCTCCTGACAACTGTACACGTCAAAATTATGAACTACAGGCACAGACAGGCAAAGGACCGAACTGCAACTACGACAGCAAAACATGCCCTCTCCTCTGAAAGCACATTTCCCCAGGAAACAGGCGTTGCTTCCTCCCAGCCGCGGAGCTGCCGCAGGCCCCGAGCTCCCCTCCGCCAGCCCCTGAGCCGCTGCTTGTGACCCCGCGGGCGCCCCGGCTCCTGCCGCCCACGATCCCCGACCCGCGGGGCCACGGGCCCGGCCCACAGCCCCGTGGGACCGCCCGGCCCGCACCGCCGCACCGGGAGGCCCTGGCCCCTCGACCCCGTCCCGTCCGGGGTCGTGCCTACCGCGGATCCTGTAGAGCCGCCGAATCCGCCGCCCGCCCAGGTGCTCGCTGGCGCTGCAGGGCGCTGCCCGGGAGCGGCAGGAGGAGGAGCCGCCGCGGCCCCGGCTCACTCCGCCCTCCCCGCCGCGCTCTCCGTGCGAGGGGGGCCTGGAGCCGGGCGGTGCAGAGCCTGCCGGGGGCAGCGGGCCCGGGGCGG
>VWPU01016061.1:0-25545 GCA_013398955.1 Callaeas wilsoni
ACAAATGAGTTACATTTTTGCATGCCTCTCTCAGCTCGCTGTTTTGTGATTACACTGCATTAACTCCAGATTCATCCAACCCAGGTTTTGGGAGCTAAGTTCAGGTCCTTCAGCTTCTTCTTGCTCCTCAGCCTTGTGATTCAGAGTGTACTTGTGCCAGGCAAAATGTGTTTTCTAACTTTTCCCTGTGATTTATAATGCAGCTATTTATTTATTAAGATCATATCATTTGGGGCAATTTTCCTGTTGAACTCCTAAACGCTAAAAATACTGTTTCCCTGCTGGAAAACTGCATGTAGTGACTGGAATGTACTATTTCTTCTGAAGGGTTGCATCTGATGACCATAAATGTGTCAAGACAAGGAGTCAAGACACAATGCTGATCTATTTTACCAGTGGAACTACGGGCTTCCCAAAAATGGTGGTGCAGTCCCACAGCAGTTACGGCATTGGATTTGCAACCACTGGCAGGTATTACCTTGCAGTTCCTCCCAGGGTCCTCATTTAGTGATGTGATCACCATTAAACTGAACATGCGACCATAAAACTCCAATAAATGTAGGCAATTCATGACTGTAGGATTTGCACCTTCCTCATCTTTCCCCTCTCATGGTGGAACCCTTGTTATTGAAAGGTTCTTGAAGGCCCAGCTGAGCTCATCACGTGCAGAGTTGTGTCGCTTGCAGGGCTGAAAGCAGAAGAGCCATAAGGAAAATGTCCGACAGCCACACCAGAGAAAGCCGTGCTCTCTTGTGGGGTCAACCTTCCCTGGGAACCAAAGCAACCTTGGGCCATTTCATTATACCTCCAAGGTTATACTTCAGGTTAAATCTGTAGCTTGGTACTGATTTCCTTTCCCTGAAAGTGTTTTCATCTCTGCTTTTTCATCAGGTATTGGATGAACTTGACTCCTTCAGATATAATGTGGAATACTTCTGATACTGGCTGGGCAAAATCAGCCTGGGGCAGTCTTTTTGCACCATGGATCTGTGGATCCTGTATCTTTGTACACAACATGCCACAGTTTAAACCACAAGTTATTGCAGAGGTGAGCAATCCCCATATCACAAGCACTTCAAAAGTACCAGAATGCCTGTTCTTCTTCCCAGCTATTTCTCAAAACCAGTCAGCTGGACAATTCTCCTCAACATTGGCCTCTTGTGCAGGGTGGAAACCTTGACTTTCCCAAGAATAATACTGGGAAAGCTCTGGTCTAGCTCCCTATCACCAATTAAGATTGAGCCTGGGACACAGACACTTAGGAAAACACAAAAAAAATCTTAATTGGAACTGCTGTTCTCAGTGGTCCTTCATTTACATGGGTGATTTTTGTTGGACAGAAAGTTTCATATCTTCTACAGGAGCTGGACTGACTGGTACAGCATTTTTATGGTTTTCATCTTGCTGACATTTGAACACATAAATTGTGTTAATCACCTGCACATTCACAAAGTCAGACACACCATTACACTTTCTTTTCAACACAATAACTTCCTATTTTTCTAGACTCTCTCAAGATATCCCATCACCACCTTCTGCACGGCTCCCACTGCCTTCCGCATGCTGGTCCAACACGATGTGAGCAGGTACAGCAGGGAGGGGAGGGACTCTGGGCTATAATGCTGAGACAGCTCTGGATGTTTAGCTCCTTAGGTTCCTTAATTTTTTTTTTCTGTTGAAGGCAATCTAACTAGCACAACTTGCTCTCAGGAAAGAAGGCTGTGCTCTGAAATGGGAGAATAATTACTCACACCGTAGGCTACTTGGGCTTCAGGACTGGGTCTTTGAAAAGGCAGCACAGAGGAAACAAGGCAGATATTTTTAAGTTGTCACTTCCTCTGAACTTAGGGTTCACAGTTCAATTTAAGTCAATGTTTTAGGCAGCATTGGATCAGGATATTACTGGAGTACAGTGGGGTTGTTCTCACATGCCTGAGAATGAAGGGAGCAGTTAGAGGAGTTTCACATGCTGAGAGTTATTTGGCAGCTGTTCTCACCAGTTTGTTACTCTGTAAAATACCCAGCTTGTGAGAAGTTTTGTAGGGAGTTTTCACATCTTTGGTAAGGTAATTATTCTTGTCACATAGGTCTTTCTTCCTGACAAAGCCAACCCAGGTATAGCAGAGAGCTCAGGCTCTGTCTTTCCATTCAGCCTTTCCGTTTTAGGTGTACTAGGAAAGCCGAGGAAGTCTGTTCAGTTAAAGCCACTCACTGCTCATTTTAGGAGTTAAGAAAATTATTTCATTTGCTGTTCCTCTCAAGCTACAAGTTCCCGAGTCTGAAGCACTGTGTAACTGCAGGGGAAGCACTCAGTCCTGAAGTGTTTGCAAAGTGGAAAATCCAGACAGGGCTGGATATCCATGAAGCTTATGGCCAGACTGAATCAGTACGTTTGCATTAATTCTTGCAGCATACCCATTCAAAGGTAACAATACCAGAGCCACAATGTCCTTGATAAATCAATGGAAAAGGTAAGAATCACTTATATGATTAAAAAAACCCCAAAAAAACAAAAAAAACCCCACTTTGTTTAATTATTATTATTATATAGCTCCAGAATCAGCAAGCTGCATATTTAAATGGTTTAGACCCCTGCAAAAACCATGCCAGAGACACTTCCGATCAAATAATTTGTAGGAGATCCCTTTGTCATCTTTACTTCAAAAAAACCCTGAAAATATAATTTGCTCCAGCTATCAACTTGGCCTGTCCGAGGTTTTAATGGCAAATATTAAACCAGCTCACATCCCAGATGTCTCTGTAAGTGAACATTAACAAAAATATTAAAAGGCAGATCTCAGGCCTTCTCTCATTTTGCCCTTGAAA
Source organism: Callaeas wilsoni (assembly GCA_013398955.1). Classification (NCBI taxonomy): domain Eukaryota; kingdom Metazoa; phylum Chordata; class Aves; order Passeriformes; family Callaeidae; genus Callaeas; species Callaeas wilsoni. The sequence continues at coordinate 2,827 of VWPU01016061.1, forward strand.
TGGTCCCAAATTAATTGTCCCATTATGGAAATAAGATCTGTAATAGTTTCACGTCTGCTATCTTGCAAAGTCAAGTTTTTGCAGGAGAACCCACTGGCTCAGACTCAGCAAAATAGACCTCACACAGGTCTGACCTGAAATGCCTCTCAACCCCTCTCTGATGTTCTCAAAAACTGCAGTGCTTTGGTCCTGATTCAGCCCTTGTCACAACAAAGTCATGGAAAGCTGCCTAATGCAAACAATAATGAAATTTACAGGATGTTGCAACAATTTAAAAAAATCTTTAAAAAATCTATTCTGCAGGTGACAATCTGTGCCAATATGAAAGGAATGAAAATTAAACCTGGCTCTTTGGGAAAAGCTGTTCCCCCTTATGATGTGCAGGTACGTGGATATGTGGCAGTTGTGGGTAGAAGAGTGAGGCAACGCTGTCTGCGTCCCTTCTGTGCCCTGCACTGAGCTGGAGCAGATGTTCCTCTGAGCTGACCAAAGCACTCCTGCTGTGTCTGTCCCTCCTGCAGATCGTAGATGACCGTGGGGCTGTTGTGCCTGCAGGAGAAGAGGGCACCATTGCTGTCCGAGTGAAACCCACACGACCCTTCTGTCTGTTCTCCGAGTACTTGGTGAGCCTGACGTGTCTGTGTCAGCTGAGAGACTCCAGGGCACAGTTCTGCCAGGAGCAGAATTTCAGGCAGGATCTTCAGAAGGTCTCACTGGGTTACTTGGGGACTTTGAGCCTGATCAGTGTGTGGTGGTGCTGAGCTGCAGGACATTCTTAATAAAACAGTAGAATCAGGCAAACTTAATGATATTCTCCCCTACCGTTGAACTACCATAATGAAGAAGCTTTGGGGGACCTATCTATGTTTTTAATGCTCTTCTGAACACCCATAATATTTGGATATTTGTAGCATCCTCAAACAACAACTTGTAAAATGTAATTGCTCACTATGGGATAAGAAACTTCTGTAGGTTCGATACTATAACTTCTGGTTTACACTATCTCTTCTGTTGTCAAAGTGTTTTTCTGTGTAACCAAGAGGTCACACTAGATGTTGAGGTCCCACTAGATGTTGAGGTCCCATATGTCAATGAAAATAATGAAGTTTTTCCTGCAGATGACCTCATTTGAGTTTTGGTCCTGACAGTTAAGAGTAAAAAGTTTCCTTTGACAGGAGGCTATTGTGGCAAAACCCTGCAATGATAAATCATTTCCGTGGACAGAGTGGGTTACATATTTGCTGTGATGGATGGGCATTTTGATAGAGGACAGCCTTTTCTCTCTAGAACAGTAATTTCTACATACACTCTTTGGTGTGTAGTACTCTTTTACACCTGTCACATACTTCAACCATCAGACTGCTAATTAACATGGCTCTGGGTTTTTTAGTTGAAAATATAAAACAGTATTGAACACACTCATTTCAAGAACAACTTAAAAATTTATTCGGATCATTTTTAGCACCACTGCGAAGTAATGTGTATATTTCACTAAGAACCAAATACTTTTTTTGAAATGTTTGATTGTTGCCAGGATGATCCAGAGAAAACTGCTGCCTCTGTGCGTGGAGATTTTTACCTCACTGGGGACAGAGGCATTATGGATGAGGAGGGATATGTCTGGTTTGTTGGAAGAGCTGACGATATCATTAATTCTGCTGGGTAAGGCATTTGCTTTTAGATTTGCCTCAGGAGATGCAGCCTGGAAAGGCCAATGGACTGGTCCATCCTGCTGGGGCTGAGCTCTCCTCGTGCTTCCCTAGGTACCGCATTGGCCCGTTTGAGGTGGAGAGCGCATTGATCCAGCACCCAGCAGNAGCAGTCTCGGATGTGGCTGTTGTCAGCAGTCCCGACCCAGTTCGAGGGGAGGTAAAAGAAAACAGAAAAAAGATGTAAAAGAAAATAGAAAAAAGATGTAAAAGAAATGCCCTTTCTTCTAAGCATCACCTTCCTTATAGGTACTAGGCTTCCTTGGGATTCGATTTTGCAGATTTTTGAAATTAAGCAGGCTAACATTTTTAATGTTAAGACAGATCTTACAATTTCAGAATTATTTCTTTGCAGGGTTTGATGAAGGGAAAAAATAGTTTGGCTTTTCAGACTAACTGTGGCATCTTTTTTTCTAAGCAATGAAATTTGATTATTTCTCATTTTGTCACTTAGAGCATTGTAGCAATTACATTCAGAGTGTTTAATTTTTATTTTATATTTTCCAACTTTGCAACATTTCTTTGAGCAACAAGGTCAAGATTTTCAGCTTTAATAGGATATAACGTTAAGGGGAAAAAAAGCTGGAAATATGGAAAATAATCCTCTGCTCTAGAATGGGTCCTTGACAGCACAGCATTATGTAATAAACAGCCAATGAAAACAGAAATGAAAGAAAAAGCTCACATTTTAGCATTCTGAAATTTGACACTCACTTTTCACAAAAAATATATTCCTTTATTGCCACCCCTTAATGGAAGTTAATGGAACCCCTTACCTTTTGTGGCACAGGTGGTCAAAGCCTTCATTGTTTTAGCTCCTGCTTTTGTATCACATGATCCAGAAAAATTAACTCTTGAACTTCAGCAACATGTCAAGAAAGTGACTGCACCTTACAAGTATCCAAGGAAGGTAAGCACAGCCCAGAAAGACAAGCTCTCTCATTGTACCAGAAAACGAGCATTTTTTGTCCTGCCTCAGTTCTTTTTCTACAGCATTCTGACAAACGCTCCAACCAGAGCTGAATGAAATAAAAGCAGATGACCTGACAGGTCTGTTGCAGCTGCAGCCTTGGGTTGGCTGTGTGTGCTAGAAGGGACCCAGAGAGAGGCAATGGTCATGAAATTTTAGTTCATGAAGGTCCAGTCTTTCATGGAATTCTGGAGTTTTCACAGCAGCTCAGATGGGCAAGGCATTCAGTCAGCATTTCATCATCCCAGCCCTGGCTGTGCAGCTTCCCATCCTTTTACCGCTAGCCAAAATAAAAGCTGTCTTTCCTTCAGCTGGGAAGTTAACCAGGGTGTATTTTTGCCTTTCAGGTGGAGTTTGTTCAGGATCTGCCAAAGACTACTACTGGGAAAATCCAGAGAAAGGTTCTAAGGAGCAAAGAGTGGGCAAACGTATAAAAAGAGCAAGAGTGATCTGGAAAACAAGGAGAAAAATATTCCGTTATCTTTACCAACCATAATACATCAAACATGACGTGTTTATGATCCAGAATACTTGTAAACTTTGGGAAAACAAACTATGGAAGAAAAAGTAGAAAACAGTCATATGGCTTGAGGATATGTGGTATTGGAACTACTTTTGCCATTGACCTAGAAATTTTCAGAAGGAAGTGCAAGTAATTCAAAGTGTGGAATGGGAGAGAGAAAGGACAGACCAAAGTGCATACAAAGGTTTAATTGTTTTACTGGAATTTGTATAAACAGCTTCCTTACCAAAAAAAAATTTTAAAAAAGAAAAGCAAAAAAAAGGTGTAATTATAACTCTTAGATATATACAAATAAAAGAGAAATCAATAAAAATAATCTTTGTCCTGTGGTGGTTAACAGCAGCACATTGATATATTCTTGTCAATAACTACCACTGTAACATTCTCAGTTTCTTTCAGAGTGGAAGGAAAAAGGCATTTCTTTTTAATGCTTCTCTTCATCATGACGAATTTGTGATTTACTTAAATGGTTAAAGTTTAGGCAAAAGAAGACACAAAAATGCTTTCGTTTAAGGTGCAGATTGCTCACGATTAACAATGATGTCAATGATTACAAGGAAAAGGTCACGCCACAGAAAGAGTTCTGCTGCTTGGTCTGTTTTGTGCCACATTCTGTTCTCGTTACTCCAGAAGAAGTGAATTAAAAAGTCAGAAGGGTTTCACTCCCAAGCCTTTATGAAGGAGTGCCCAGATTTCACCTGTCCAGGGAGCAGCTGATCTGTGCAGTGCATCATACGGGAAACATGTCCTGAAAGGTGAGCGAAGTGAATGAAGAGGATCTCCCCCAGCAGCTCTTGGTCTCTCCTGTCCACAGCAGACAGGTCAGGAAAATGAGTAGAAGAGTCTCTATCAAATTCAGGGGCTACATAGCGAAGTGGAGGTTCTTGGGATTGATGTGAATGGATGTATCAGTCAGCAGCTGCTGAGGCTAGAGCAGTGAGATTCTCGATGGAAGTATTGGAAACACGCAGAAAATAAAAAGGAATAGAGAATCAGGTACTGAATGTATGAAGCAGAAACATTCTTCTAATGCAAAAAGTAACATCTGATGTTGTGTTTTACTATGGAGAGTTGAGGGCAATTAATTTAAAAATTAAAAATATATAAAGCAGAATAGGGAACTTAACATTTAATTAGCATGTTAAGATCATCAGTCTGGCTGTGACTGGCCTAAGTGACTTTAATGAATAACTAATTAATTCATAACTGTATTCTCTTTGGATAATCTCAATATTATTTTTCTTTTTTTGTTGGTTTGGGGTTTTTTTTTGTTTGTTGTTGCAGGATTCACAGCAACAATTCTGCAATTTTCTTATATAGTCTACAGCATCTACACACATAATCTTCTGCCATGAAGTTCTTTAAATTACAGAGTCTAAAACTCTTGTGGGCTCTGAAGCCTCCTAATAGGACTTTCCATGGACATGCCAGGCTGCTTTCCTCTGATGTACATTCCCAGTATGAGTCTGTCAGACAGGGCAAACAGGAAATACCAAAGTACTTTAACTTTGCAAGTGATGTACTGGACAAATGGTCTGAGATTGAAAAGGTAGGTGATCTTCTGTTGTGCTAATGAAATAAGTAATTTATTAATTTTAAATTTCTTTTGGAATAAGTTGGGGTTCTTTATAAAAGCAATCAGTTGCCAAACCAAATTTGCATTAGGAAATTATAAAAAAGTTCATTCTTGCTTGCTTTATTTGCTGTTATTTTGTAGGAGCATTAATGCACAGTATAAGGCTTAAACTGAAATAGGATCCAGACAAGGACTTGGGTCTGGTGACAATTAGGCTGGTAAACATTTCAGGTTCAGATAAGGAGAATCTATTGGGAATACCTGAGTTTGATGAATAGCAAATCTCAGTCCTTTAAGGACAAGAGAAAAATAATAGCTTATATGCCATCTGTCAGATGCTCAGATCTTCCATAATTTACAGATGTCTGTGCATTATTATTTCATGGTCTTTCAGAAGAAAATATTTTCTGTTTGAATTCCTATGTTTTGTAGGCTGGAAAGAGACCATCAAACCCTGCTTTCTGGTGGATAAATGGCAAAGGAGAAGAAGTGAAGTGGAGCTTTGAGGAGCTGGGGTTCCTGTCTCGGAAAGTGGCCAATGTGCTGACTAAAGAATGTGGACTGCAGAAGGGAGACAGGCTTATCGTGATCCTACCACGAATTCCAGAATGGTGGCTGGTCAAGGTGGCTTGTATGCGAGCAGGTCAGTGAGGTAAAATGGTCATTGCAAATCAGTTGAGAGGATCGAAAATGGATATGTTTTATCAAGGAAAAATAGTGTAATAATCCAGTGAGTGGCCTGTCTACCAGGCAGTCCTGAAGGGTTTTCACTAGGGCCCATAGGACAGGTAGCTCATGCAGCAGGCAAGAAGATGCCAGAAGGCAGTGAAGAGCCATGGAAGTCACCAGACAGGTCCACATTTCATTCCTGACAGGAGAGCACAGGCATCTGCATTAATCTACCTGTTTGGCTGGAGAAAACCAGGGCAAACCCACACTGGAGATCAGTTTGGGAATAGTTAATAGTTTAGGTTCTTAGAAAAGAATCAGATGTAGAAAAAAGGCCAACACGAACTAACTTTATCACTCTTCCAGGAATTGTCTTAATTCCAGGAATATCCCAATTATCAGCCAAAGACATGCTGTACCGACTCCAGGCATCAAAGGCCACATGCATCATTACCACCGACAAACTGGCTCCTGCAGTGGACTCGGTGGCATCGCAGTGCCAGCTCCTGAAAACCAAGCTAATGGTGTCCAAAGACAGCAGGGAGGGATGGCTGAACTTCACTGAGCTGTACCAGTGAGTATGACTTAGTGCCACTGCAGTCACGAGGACGAAGCAGACCTGTTCCCACAAGCGCTCATTTACATCAACTACAATCTTTGAAGTGATAATTACATTCTCCTTTTTACAGAAACCAATCTTCTGACCATTCCTGCATCAAAACGAGGATTCAAGATCCAATGACTATCTTCTTTACCAGTGGAACTACAGGTTCCCCAAAAATGACTCAACACTCCCACGGTAGTCTTGGTTTCAGACCTCTTTTAAGTGAAAGGTATGAAAGACTTGAGCCTGGTTGAACATAAGATAATTGAAGCTGCATAGTAGAACTATTGTAAAAAATTACTGAATAAGAAATACCAGTGTACATCCCCAGTCCTTCTCCCTTTGAAATCAGAGCAAAAACCCCATCAAATTGCTAGGGAGTAGGATCATGCCCAGTGTCTCAATTTTCCAATTAATATCTCTTACCCTGTTTCTGGAGTGGTTCAAAAGACAAGCTATTACCTGGGGAGACTGTAGCACAAAGAACCAAAAGATACCACAGTGTTTGGGCTGCAAAAAGCTTTGTGGCACGTGTGGATGAGCAGAGGCAGAGTTTGTTGGTTGCAGAGTCCACCCTGGTCCCTCAGCAGCCTTAGAACTGAAATACGTGGTATCCAACCCAACGTCCACAAATGCTGCTGCTTCAGCAGTATCTTCCTACCTAGTGGAAAGCCACTGTGGAAATTCAGACTCCTCCCTCTGCCTCACTCTATCCTATGATGTGACTGACATCATATATGTATGATATAGATATGTGTGTATATGTATATTTTGGCAAATATATACTTAAGTGCCCTTTAATCCTAGAGCTAACTCATAAAATAAATTCATTTATAGTGTTCAGTGCTCATGTATCTTGTCAGAAATCTTGGGCTTGTTAGGGGTTTTTTTTCTTTATTTGCAGTTTGGGTTTTTATGCAAATATTTTTTATTATCTTTTCCTTTTTTTTTTTCCTATTCTATCAGGTACTGGTTGGATTTGACTCCGTCTGAAGTGATATGGAGCACAGCAGACACAGGATGGATACTAACTTCAGTAGCATCTTTTTTTGATCCCTGGGTTTTTGGATCATGCATCTTTGTACATAACCTACCACAGACTGAATCAGCAGTCATCCTAAATGTAAGGAAAAACTCATGGAAATGTATACTCATCTGCAGAAAGGGTGCCAAAAACAATTCTTGACAGCATCCACAGATTTCATGAGGGTTGTGTTTATAGTAGTGTTTGACAGTTTGTATTTGTTGTGTGAAGCCTCTACTTTTATTTTTAATGTATACAAGAAGGGGACAAACATGCAATCCATTCATACATTTTGCTCATAGCTGGTGAGCACGTGAGTGGAAATCATCCAAAAGCAGCACAAATTGCCTGCCATTCATTCGAGTGACTGTGGCAATAATATCAGTGAGTATTAATGCAGAAATGAAGTTTTTCTCTGCCCACACTGGCCAAGATGAAAGTGAACACCTTCCTATGATGTAGATAGAGGTGGAACTATTCTGGCCATGCCCCAAGCTGTGGAGTCCTGTCAGGTGGATGTGTTAGCATGGGATTTTTATAATCAAATACACAGTCTCTGCATATTCCACCAACTGCAGGAGGGTTCCTCACCCAACAGAGGGTGTGGTGCTTTTTCACAGGGGGCAAAAGGACTTCTCCTTTCTGTGTCACCTGTTTACTGCAAGTTCCTAAAGCAGTTTTTTGTCTGAGTTTCACATGTCCATCTTGTTGTTTAACCCTCTAGACTCTCTGCAGATTCCCAATTGACGCGCTGGTCGGTGCTCCAACATTGTTCCGCATGCTGGTGCAAAATGATCTCTCCAAGTATGTCAAGAAATTATCTACTAATGTTTAATTTACCCTAACTAAACTTTAGTCATCTCCCATATCTAACTGCTTGACCCAAAATAGGGTAATAATTTAGTTTAAAATATCCTTCACAAGAAGATCATCACGCAAAATTTGAGTTTTGCTGAGTTTTTTGATCAAACAGAGAAACTTCATGTTTTCCCTCAGAAATCTGAGACTTTTCTACTGTACTTGTGAGTATGAAACCAAGAGTCTGTTAAATATTTTGTCATAATTTCTGTTTACCACATTAATTGTCCATGCTTTGGGAAGGAATTCATCCTAGAAAGCGCACGTCAGCATAACTGTGAGGGAATTATTTGTTGTGGCAGTTGTACCTCACCTCCTGCTCCAGTTCTCATTGCCTGTCATTCCTTCCTTCCCTCTTGAACTTTCTCACTTGACCTGTTGCAGAGGGTCAGCAGCCAGGGCCCTGGCTCAGCAGATCAGTATTTGGTTATTTATAATCCCAGCTGACTTCAGCAAAAATTTTATTTTTCATATGTTTAACTCTGACTGCTACTACTCTTCAGTAGAGTGTTGAGCACAGACTGATACTCTTGTTGTATCGGGAGCAGAAGGATCAGGGACCCTCTGATTTCCCCACTTTGTGACTCTAACTCTCCCAGAGAACAGCTCTCCCACGGTGTTTACCTCTGTGTGCTATGGATTTAAGTGCTGTCTTTCTTGTTTTTAACTCCCTGTGAAGATACAAATTCATGAACCTGAAGTACTGCGTGAGTGGAGGGGAACCACTCAACCCAGAAGTCATGGAGCAGTGGAAGAGCCAGACTGGGCTGAACATCCATGAAGTATATGGCCAGACTGAAACGGTACATCTGTAGGGACAATAGCCTATTAAATCTTTGGAATTCCTTTTTGCTGGAAGGTTTGTTTTGTAAGAACACAGTCTGTTTGCTGCTTCACATTTCTGTGAATGTTTCAGTAATTCCCTTCCCTGGTAACCTCTGAAAGAGCTCTGTCTCATGGCTCTCCTCACAGAACCTGCCAGAAACATGGGGGTTTGGGAGGGAATGTGCTGTAATACTTCCACAAATGTCCTTAAGCTAATGCCAAGTAAAAGTGACAGTCAAGAGGGCAGAGTTTGAATCTAAGGGAAGAAGACTGCTTAGCAGAGGACATAAATTTTTCACAGAAAATGGAACAGGATTCTTTCAGGGAGTTTTATGATTTTGCTTATCTGTTCCATACAGCACTGACATATAGGATCCTATGAATCTTAATTCCTTACTTTGGAATAAGTCTAGAAACTACATTTAATGAATTGAGTGTGAATATAGCAATTTCCCACTGCAAAACTTTGGTTTGATTTTGATTTTTACAGGGAATAATCTGCTCTGTTTTTAAAGGAATGAAGATTAAACCTGGATCAATGGGGAAGGCAGCTCCCCTTTATGATGTTCAGGTTTGTTGACTGCTCTTTAGATTCTATCATGGGGGATTTTTTGTTTGGTTGGATTTGTGGTTTTGGAGTTTGTTTTTCCATTGGACTAAAATAAGAGTTGTTTTTCATTCTAGATCATAGACAAAAATGCCAATATCCTGCCTCCAGGACAACAGGGGGAAATTGCTGTCAGAAGCAAACCTATAAGGCCACTTGGTTTTTTCACTGAATACTTAGTAAGAACTTTATTTTATTCCTCACCACCACTACCAATCTCCCCAAAATCTCTCCAATTGCATTGTGGTCCAAAAGGCTGGATATTTTTCACCATTTTATTATTTATCACCAGAGTAATTTGTTTATTTGGATTTGTGGGTGTTAGAAAATGAAAGAAAATAATTTAGGATCAAGTTAATTTTTTTCTTAAAGAATAGAAATTATTTTAAACCTATTTTATCATATTTTATAACAATATCAGTACATCCTTGATTGAAAAATTAAGTTACAGTGCATTTGATGTTATGTGTGTTATAGCATAATGTATTGCTAATGCATGCTCAAAATCTAAACTACTGCTTGTAAACCACTTCAAGGATAACCCTAAGAAAACTGCAGAAAGTGAACGTGGGGATTTTTATGTCACTGGAGACAGAGGGACTATGGATGAAGAGGGATATTTCCAGTTTATTGGCAGAGACGATGACATCATCATTTCTTCAGGGTCAGTCTGCACACACACCTTCTAAATCTGCCATTCTATATTCTTACATGTTGTGTCCTGGTGAGCTTCTGGCACCATAATCCTGTGATAGGAATGTATTGACCTCTTGATTTTGGAATACTTGCTGTTATTATCAGCTTTTCACACACTTGCAGTATCATCTTGGTGATGATACTGGATCCATTTCCTCTGCAACATCTCACATGTTTCAACAAAGAATGAAGGCTTCAGCTGGTAAAGGAGGGATGTTTATCTAGCTTATTTTTGACTAAAATCGAAGGAATCTCTATTGGATTCAAAGAGTTTTTGAAACAATTTATTTTTAACATGTTGAAATGAAAGACCTTGACACTGTATGACGTGATACCATAATGTGGCACCAGCCGCTGCTGCAGACCCCAGGTGTCAGGGTGGGAAGGAGCTGCAGTCTAAGAGCCCCAAGGAGAGAGGACAGATGCAGAAGTATCCACAGCCCCAGCAGTCCTCTGCCACACAACCACTATGAAACACTCCTGCTTCTAACCCAGCCAGCTTTCCCGTTTTGCCTTAAGCTTCTATAGCTGGTTGTTGATTTGTTCTGGCTTGGTGTTTTACTTCAACATGACAATTAAAAAACATTTGGTACTCTTTTTTCCAGATAAAAAATAAGAGCCATATCTCATTTTTATTTTTCCTTACCTAGGTATCGCATCGGGCCATTCGAAGTAGAGAGTGCCCTGATAGAGCACCCAGCTGTGGTAGAAACAGCTGTTGTCAGCAGCCCAGACCCCCTCAGAGGAGAGGTAATGATGCTGAATGGAGGGGGGAAAGCAATGCATTTGTCCAAATAGATAAAGATATAAAGAAATTTTTACTTTACTGGATAACATACAGCTCTAAGGCAATCATGTCATCTTAGAATCATGGAATTGTTTAGGTTGGAAAAGACCTCTGAGATCATTGAGTCCAAACCCAGCACTGTCGGGTCCACAAATAGACCGTGTCCCTAAGCACCACATCTACTTCCATCACAGATAATCCTAGTGGGGCTGACAAGCAAAATCCCTTCCCACTTACATGCCTTTGCCCTTCTGAGTTTCTTTTCATCCCAAGGGCTTCTTTGCGGAGAACGTTACTGTAATGTTTACTTTGCCCTTGTTCTTAAGCATTTGTCTATATACTGAAACTGTCATTTATGACTCTTGGTGTAGCCAAAGTTCTACTGTAACTGCTCAAGCATTAGACATGGGCTGCAGGTGTGGTGAAAACACAGTCTTGTGCTGGGATAACAGGGCTTATTGTCCTCAGTGAACTTCAGAGAGAAACAAAATGTCCCTAAGCTTCAGGGAGAAGTCCACAGAGACACCTTTTACTGTCCCTTGCTCTTGACTGCCGCTGAGAAGAAAGGGCAAAGGCTCTTATCTGTAATGAGAGCACAAAACCCATCCTTTAAACTTTCCCTTCTGCACGTACACATGCTACTGCACATAGGCATGCTCGGCACAATCATTTCTTATCCTGTGCTGGTTTCTCTGTTCCTCATGACTGTCATGACTCTGAGCAGCACTGCTCACTGGTAACCTGCACATCAGCCCTTAAAAACAGATGGTGTCAGATCACTTTTGCTGATTTTACCTTACAGGTCGTGAAAGCATTTGTGGTTCTGTCCTCAGCCTTTTCATCCACTGACCTGAAGAGCTTAACTCGTGACTTGCAGGACCATGTCAAGAAAAATACTGCTCCCTATAAATACCCTAGAAAGGTAAATATTTCTGAGGTGAAACTTTAAAACTGGGCACCCTTCCCTAAATCTCAGGAGAATTACCATTTAGATTTTCATGATTCACTTGAAAGAGACAGCGGTAAAGATTCATCTAGAGCACTGACTCCTGAAGATCTTTCCTAAACATTAGTTTACATTGTTTTTCATGCATTTGCTTAAAGTACTTGTTCAAACGTCTCATAATTTTCTAGGTTTTGTATATCCCAGTTAGATCTCCATGTTCTAAGTCAGACTCACAATCATAATTCTCTGTTTTGTGTTTAACCTCAAAGCAAGCACTTGCCAGTGCCTTTAGGGTAGCACATGACTGAATCTGAATAAGTTTTTCTTAGTAATCCCAGCACCACAGGAAAAGAGCTACCACAGTCAGTTCACTTATGCAGAACTCACAGAACTAAGAACCATTCAAGACTTTGTGGCTGTCACATCCTTTTTTTTCTCCTTCTTGTCACTCATGCCTGACCTCTGATGCATTCAGGCATTTGCCCTCCTGCTGTGAGTTACTGTACTCATTTTGGTCAGCTGAGAGGCAGCTGTACAGATGTTTGGCCATTCAGGCAGCCAAAGAGAAGGTTTCACAAGTGGCACAACATGCTGCTTCGGTTTGGCTTGGATTTGAGGCAGGCAGTTCTTACTGATGGGAGTCCTCTTAGTTTTCCACATATGCTGAGAGCAAGTCTTGGAAAACCAGCTCCATGAACATGCTGCATTGCTTTCTCTCTTTGTTTTATCTAGGTGGAATTTGTCAAAGAGCTGCCAAAGACAGTCACTGGGAAGATCAAGAGGAATGAATTAAGAGACAAAGAGTGGGGACGGATATAGCATTGTTTGGAATTTAACAAAACTTCTTTCATTCCATTAGAACTATATAAATTTCACTATTATAACTGCCCTCATTCTGATCTTTTTCTTAAGTGCCTGAGCATCAAAAACTATAGGTAATGTCAAGATGTGATATTTGTGCCTACTTGCAGAGTTTCCAATGTCAGTACTTGACTAAATTGTATTATTCTGGGTGAAAAATAAAATTTTCAGTAGACGACTTCAAAAGCCTTTCCCTTTGGGACCTCTTCACCATCCTTCTTACAGCCCAACTTCTGTTTGATGTTATTCTCAAGAGACAATAGAAAAGGTTATACCCGCATCTGAAAAGGTATCCTACATCAAATATATTTTGATTCACTATTTCCTGAGAGCTTACCCTGACATCCAAAGCTTATGGAAAAGACATGGTGACTGGTATGGTCACTATATGGGCTACAAAAATGCAACATTATGAAGAGTTTGCAAAAGAACATTTTTTCTGCTTTTGGATTGTGGCAGTAAAAGTCCTGAAAATGCGCTGTAACGGATGGGGGATTAGAAGTTTTATTGGATAGGTTCAAAATGCACATTTTTGATGGCAGGATGAGAACCATGTGTAGGTGTCCTTTCTTTTGAAAGGATCTTATCTCTTCCAAGCACTAGCCAGGAGTGGAATTCTCAATGCAAGGTTGAAGTATTTGGCATGTTTTTAAACATGTGAGGTATGTTATCATGCACAGTACAAGACTACTAACTTGCATAAGTAATATGTATTTATACCGAAAACTATTCTGAAATAGATACGAACATAAGATCCCATCTTTTGCTTTAAAAACCCCTCTGAGGAAAATGAAATGAGAATTGAGATTATGTATGGTATGTGAGAAATAATCCTGTTATAGACGGTGCTGCCATGCATCATGAAAGACTAGTAAATTGTAGAAATTCAGAGTATGTGCTTAATGTTGCACATATAAATATATACAGTGTGTACAAATATATGTTTTGTGTCTGCATTTGGCACATAAAATTGCTCCGCTTGCATTAGTAAGAAAGTTAATATTTAGTTTTATGTCTTGAAATGCTTAATACATTCCCAGAATGGGTTTGGAACTTGGTCCTGCAGATTTTCTGGGTTGTGATTTTTGTGACTTCGCATGAGTTGTTTTACCAGTCCATTAAGTAGGAGCATTTTATAAGTGATCTACAACTTCATCTCCTTTCCCACAACACCAAAAGTTGGAATTAAGCTTTAATGAAAAACAGAGCAGCCTTTAGGTGAGTTTGAGTTTAGTTATTCCAAAGGATTTCAGATTGTTGATATAAAACCAACTCTTCTGCTAATACTTGATCTGGGTCTAAAGAGTCATCCTGTAAGAATAAAAAACGAACGCCATTTATAATTGAAATGTATGTAAGCTTATCTGCTTGAAAAGGGTTTGTCATTGAAAAGATCAGTAAGAGAAGGGATAATTTGCCAAGTTTGGCCATCACACTCAAGTGTTAGATTTAAGATGCAGACCAGAACTCACCATTGCTGTCTGACTCCATCAGCTGTGGCAGAGCAACAGAGCTCAGCAGCTGCTCATTTCTTAAAGGGTTCCTTTACAGTCTGTAAAATCCAAAATAAGTTATCTTCAAACACAATCTCACAGGCTTCTAGTGAATGTAGAATATTAAATCCCCCATGAGAGCAAGTAGTTTGTTTAATGTGCTTCTACTGGAAGAAAAGTGAACAAAATAAGGTTGTGCTCAAACCTGGCTGCAGCAGGGTTTTAAACTTCCCATCCCTTTTCCTGTATTACACCGATGTTCTGAGAGATTAATTTTTCTGTCCTTCATTCAGTCAGAACAGAGGGAAAACATGTTGGATATTTTAAATGTAATGCCATTTTGGGACAGATTTACAAGAAATTGGATTAGATCTTTAAGTGCAATCATAAAAATGTTGAAAAATGTAATCTGGTCACAATTTCAGCATCTGATTCCTTTTAAGGACATTCAGATTTCAAATGTGAGTACTTTTTGGAAAAGTAATCCACTTTGAAGTGATCAGATTTTTAAAGTAATCCATTTGTTCCACGTAAGTAATAAATTTTTAAATATCATCTAATTATGAACTTTGAAAGTAATTGATTTTAAAGCGATTTTAAAAGAATAATCCTGCAGCAGGTTCCTAGGTTTTGGTACTGGTCTGTGCTTAAAACAGACCCGGAGAGATTTGTCCCTGAGCCCTGGTAGTGGCAGCAGTTGCTGGTTCCAGCAGGGAAGGGCTCGCTCAGGAGGTTTCCTCTGCTCAGCCTGCACGGTGGGTCAGCCGGACTTGCCAACGTGTTCTTGCCGTTTGCAATGATACAAAACCTAACTCTGACCAGGAAAAAAGGAGGAAACAAACTGGTGAACTAAAACATTTCTGTTCCATGTGTGGGCAGGAGCCCTTCTCTGTCTCACTGCCCGGGGTTTTAAGCAACCCACAAAGTCCCTCAGCTGCTCCCCTTGAAGCCAAGGCTGTGCTCAGTGTCAGCGCTGTGTGTTTGTCCTGCACTACTGACTTGAGGAATTACTGAGTCAACCAACTGATATTCCCTGTTTCTCTAAAACAGAACTCGTTCTGGTTTTTGGGCACTGGGAGTGATGTGCTACCTGCCAGCTAAATCCCAAAAAGAGCTCGAAGCTTTTAAATTTGCAGGCTCTCCACAGAAAAGGAGCACGGTTTGGAACGAAACTGCTAAGAAATAACTGGTGTTATTTCTCTGTACAGACAAGTCGGGGTTTGTTCAATAACTATCAAAGATGATGTCTGAGAACATCAAAGGAAGAAACTGAGAAACACGGAGTGGTGCTCTATGCTCTTTGCTGCTGAGCTCCTCAGCAGAACATGCTCATCCTGGACTTTTGTGTATGCCAGCACCCTGTTCCCTGTCAGTCTTAAGAGGACAACCTTCTGAGTAAGGGTGGGAGATACTCATTTTTGTTCTGCTGCTTTGAAATATTTCTAAAGCAATATATTCTCTATAACTTTAAATGTATGTGGGAGAAAAGGTTTTTGAAAATAGCGATAGAAGAGGGGAAAATGGACTGGTCATTATTTTTGCGTCTGCAGTGCTGTTACTGAAAGCCACAATATATGTAACTCTGTGCCAAATATTATTTTGTGAGAATGTGTTTTAATCATTGTTGGTGATCAGGTTTTTCAGCTCTAGCCGGTACCGGGTTGCATAGAGTTTCAGGATTAAATATAATCAAGGATTTCCTGGACTGAGGTGTCAGCTCAGACTGTGAGATGTTTCCGTAACAGCCAAGCTGTCCCGTGGTTCTGGGCGCAGCAGAGGTTTAGATCATCCCTGCTAGGTCACATCTCACATTTCTTGTTACCTCTCTGTAGCCCTTGCACCTCACAGCACTTGATTCAGAAGACTAAAGTAGTAGTTGAACTCTACGACCAAGGCTGTATTGAGGAGAAAAACACAAGTGAACCGAAAAAAAAAGAAAAAGCACAGGGTTATTTATCTCGGATTTTCCTGGTTCTGCTGTAAACCCACTATGCACTACCCATAAACACACCTGCTGGTAGCAGGAGCCTGGGAAAACAGCAAATGTGCTGTGTAGTAAAGCTGCTGCTGACCTTTCAGGACAACTAATTGTTATTAACTGGCTAATAAACACAAGTCCCAGGTGAGGCTGTGCCAGGAGGGGTCTGCAGGTGGATCTCGCCTCCTTCACACCCTTAAGTTCTGAAATGGATATTCCTTTGCTTTCCAGCTACAACGTTCATTAGGTCAAAAATAGAAAACAAATGCACAAAGTGCTGTGTCTATTTCATTAATCTAAATGGATCTGAGCTTGCACTACTGAAACCAGAAGACAGTTGAGAATTTTTTTCTTTAGGAGCAGAAATGGAAAAGGAGGTGAAATTAAATGGAGCTTTGAATAGCTGGGTTTCACGTCCCAAAAAGTGGTCAATGTGCTCTCTGAGCCATGCAGTCTGCAAAGACCGAGTTTTAGTGATTCTACCTCAAATCCCAGAGTGGTGGCAGCTGAGCATGTCTTGTATTCAAACAGGTGAATTGTATAATTCCAAATGGGCTGTAAATTGTTTATTACCTTCTCTGCCAGAAGCTAACAATTCATTTAACAATTATATTTCTTATTTGATTTCCTTGCTTGAACATTTGACAATCAAAGGGGTGACTGGGGTAGTCTCTTACCATTGCTGTAATTACTGTCATAATTTTTCTTTCACTTTCTGTGGCTTGTGTTCAATCAGTTTAACAGCCACAGACTCAAGTTAAAGCTGCTAGTGTTCTCTGCCTCAAAGTTATGCATTTTACTTTCATTGTGCCTGTAGCAAAGGACCTCACAGAAACAGAAGCTATTTTGTACTTCAAGTCTGCACATCTCTATTCAAGTTCAGATGTGTGAGATTTGTTTTACCACCTTCTCATTTCTGGATTGAATGGTGCCCATATTCAACAAATCAGGAAAAGCTGTGAAGTGATCGGGACAGAAAGGGAAAAACACCTAATACATTTCCAATTTTATTGCACTTTCAGGTGTTATCATCATCCCAGGGACAACCCAACTGACAGCACCAGACATTTGCTATCGACTGCTGGCTTCGAAGGCCAGGTGTGGTATTACAATTGATGCTCTTGCTCCTGTGGTGGACTCGGTTGCATCCAAGTGCCAGTCTCTGAAAACAAAGCTAATTGTGTCTGAAAGCAGCAGGGCTGAGCAGCTGAACTTCAGCCATTCGCTCAAGTAGGTGCCTTCTACCTTAACCCCATTGAGAGTTACCTCTAGTGGAAATTTCCTCATGTTTAAACACTCTTGTACACTTGTATTTCATTAATGAATTAGATACCCCTAAGTGGACACGAGAGAAGGCAATCTAGTCTCTTTTTTTATATAGAAAAGGAATATTTGGGCTTAGCCAAACTGCTAATTATAAAATAAGTAGTCTTACAATACCTAGATTTGTTATGTAAGACTGTAAAACAATACAGAAAAGTGGGCAGGAATGACTTTTATTAACAGCTGTGGTCTGATAACCCTCTAAATGACAAAGAAAAATATTCTATACAAATTACTCTGATCCATATTCCTAAAACTTGATGATAATAAGGCTAATAGCTTTTCACTACGAAAGGCTAAAAAGGGCACTTCAAAATGAACTTAATGTCTTTAGAAATCCTCCAGACAGATCACTGGCAGTCTGCCTTCCTGGCAGGACAACTGCCCCAACTTCCCTGCTGCCCATGCCCTCGGCTGCCTCAGCTGACTGCTGAGCCGGCCAGGAGGCTCTGGAGTGGGAGCTGCTGGGCAGCAGGAGCCACCAGGCAGCAGGAGGACACAGCTGGGCTGGGGAGGCACACTGCCCACACATGACCTTGCAGGAATGGGCAGTGTTCGCTCGCCAGGCCAGCAAACATCGGTCCTGCCAGAGCGTTCTTCATCTGGTTTTGTACGCGCCACGCCACAGTTTGATCCAAGAGCAACCTTAAATGTAAGAACACCATGCCCACAATGAACAGTTACTCATATTTCATGTTGTTTTCCAGGCAGGCCACAAAACTAAGCCTCTTAGGTTTACAGGATTAGCTGTTTTAAGATGGCATAACCACAGGGTGATTGCTCTTTGAATAGGAATATAATACAGGAAGGATTTTGCAGCATGATTCTTTTGGGCACAGGATATTACCAGCTGCTTTCAATCAGTGGGAGTTACTGGTGTTACTTAAAGCTCTCCCCTACTGTATTTCACTACCGAAACGATGAATGAGCTGAATTACATGTAAATTAATATTTTAATTACACAGCTGTGACCCTCAAGAAAGGCAAGTCAGTACTGGAAAACACTGAGGCTGTAAGATTGGCTTGTTCTTAAAAGGAATTGTTTTCAAGTTTCTCAAGCCAGTCTGAGTTTTAATCTAGCACAAAGAGAAGAGTGAGTCTCAGGGCCAGAGTTTCATACCAAGGGATGGTGCTTGTGCTTCAAGTCAGCATTAGGACAAATTAGGTACACCACATTCCACCATCAGTGTATCACCTCTTCAGCTGATATTTGGGCACTGTAACATCTTTCCTCAGCACTGACAGTTACAGCAATTATTTGGTTTTTCATGTAAGTGAGATCATAATAATGTCTTATAGTTTGTCCATGAAGATTTGAATTCAAAACACTGAAGCACTGTCTGACCGTGGGGGAACCACTGAGCCAAAAAGTGATGGCAGAGTGGAAAAGCCAGGGAATTAATGTCTTAACATGTTCAGTAAGAGCAAACTGTGAAAAATCAGAAGTAAACTCTAAATTCTGTAGGCACACAGGTCAGTGAGAGAGAGAGGAGGAAAGAAAACAAAAAATCCCCCTAATTACCCTGAGTCTTTGTCCTTACAAGATAAGCAGGCTGTCATGAATCATGATCCCCAATATCAGCCACCAATAAACATTCACAGTAGGCCTTTGTGTTTGGTCTCAGATGGTTCTTTCCTTTGTGTGACTCAGACATTGACGGTTTTAATCCACACACAAAAATCTTCAAAAATTTAAAGAAAACGCCATGGGAGGTAAGAAAGCAGAGTTTTAATAAAAGGGTTGCAAGGGAGACAGGATTGGGGAAAAAAAGTCATCTTCATTTTCCAACTTCTGAAATGATTTTGAAAGAAGAGGAAAATATAAATGATGAGAGACTTGAACATGACCTTTTCAACGAACCAAGACAAGTAAATTCTGTTCTTCAAGGTAAGTCTTTTCCCATTAGCAACACCCAGGCTTTTATGCTAGAAATGAAATACTAAAGCTAGAAAACTGTACAGGAAGCACACTCAAAACCCTGTTGGAAAGCAAGTTATAGCTGCACTGGTTTTGGTTAGTTTTTAGAAGTCACAGGGACAGTCCACTGTAACAACGAGACAACGGAAACACTCAATAGCATTACTTTCAATCTGAAACAAAATTAATACCATAAAGCTAAAACTGTACCAAAAATTAAAATTTGATTCCCCTTATCTAGTATAATATAATGGAGAGCTTCTTTTGTAAGAACTTTCCAAGCAGTATTTAAATTCAAATTTTGAGACTTAAGAAAAAAAATAAAAACACAAACACTTTATAAAATCCCCCAAGGATTGAGTCTTTGGAAAGAGCAGCAAAAGGTTATTTGCAGGAAATTACTCAAAAGGATTCCATTCAGTGACTACAGCATTTACCATAAACCAGTAAGTGCTGCATACACAGCTAATGTAAACATACATGTAGTTTTTGATAAAACCATCTGCAATGCCTGCACTGTACTTCTACTGTTCTAGAACAGTCCAATCTTTAAATCATCTCATAACATTCAAGTATTTATATATAACAGTTCTTCCCATTCAAGACAGTATATCCTTGTGTATATGTAAATATATGTATAAAACCCTCCATCAAATTATCAGGTTTACCTCATTCTGTTGTTCACATAGAAAAATGTTACCAAGTTCTGCAGTTGTCAGCCCACTTCCTTCCCAAAACCCTCTGCAACCAACTGTCTTTTCCAGATCTCCCACTTCTGTCAGTAATTGCTAGAGCTGCTTCTGTGCTGCCTTTTGGCTTCTGTAGCCTCCAGATGTAACAAAGGAGAGTTCCTACATGTCAGGATGGCCACATCTACAGAAGCACAGACTCCTGCTTTGTGTGCCAGGTACAGGAAACGCAGAACAAAGCTGCAGGAGGACAGCAAGCTTCACCAGAAAGGTGATGCACTCTTGAGCACCCTTACATCTGCTGTAGTGTTAGTTCCACCTGCAATAAGCATTAAAATTCTTACACATGTGGATTTTAAAATCAGGATTTCAAAACAAAATCCCCTCTCCTCATTCCAACACCCTTTCGGAATTCTAGGGCAACTTTTATGTTTGGATTATGTTTACCTTTCCCTTATATCACATTTTCTACACTGTCAGTGCATCATTCCCCTTGGGCTCAGATTCTATTTCACTTTGATTCTTGTTCTCTTCTTTTACTTCTTTAGAGCTCTTCTCCTCCTCCTCAGTTTCTGCTTTAACTACCTCTGAATTCTGTTCTTCTGTCAGACTTGATGGGTTTTGTTGTGCATCTTCTTTGTTGCTCTTCACCACCTCCTGCAGATTGTATTTTCTGAACAGAACATAGTCCCTCACCACGCTTAAGCAACAGACGGTTTTTATTATTTCCACCACAACTGTGTATTGTGGATTATTAAGATCAACCTTGTTTTCTGGATTGAGACTGCCCACAATTCCTGTAAGAGAAGATGCAATTTAAAAGATGCTGGGGAAACTGTTTAAGAGCATAAGCATGTCCTGTGTCTCAGCCATTACAGTGGGATCATTTTTCAGTTACTTCAGTCCTACTGATGGTACATTCTGCGACTCCTGCACTGTTCTGCTATTTTAAGCAATTACAAAAATAATTGGCTATAACTGAGGGGAATCTTGCCTCCTCTCTCTTAATTTTTATCCATTCAATAAAATACTCGAGTTAAGGTGGAGCTATTTTATGAGCCAAATATTGAACAGAATTAGTAACATTGTTATTTCAATATAGCATCCAGAGAGAAAGCCTAGTAGGAGTAATTTCAAAGCACATGTAACTGATACTGCAAATTAGATTCAACATTGTTCTCTCTTCTGCTTATAGTCTCTTAAGAGATCAAGACCAACAAGGACTACTGATGTCAAGTTTTTTTTAAGTCTTAGAGAAGCTTTTAGAATTCAACATACAGATTTTAAGAAACAAATGTGTATGTCCACTATGACCACTTTTAATAGTCTGACCCACGCTGTGCATGCAATGTACTTGTGCATGTAAACTTGTTCTGTTTCATGTGAAATCCATACATACCTGCCAATTCCTTAATTACTTCTTCCCTGCTCATATGGCTGTTATTACGAGCTTTGTAAACAATCTGAAATGTACCCTTGTTAGGGGCTTTAAACCAAGGCTCAAAAAACGTTTCCGTGTATTTTTTCATATCTTCCATAAAAGCCTTGCAAGTTCCAGAAATGGGCAGCATGCGCAGAATGACTCTTGTTTTCCTCTTTTTAGTGGTGTGCATATCCTTTAGTATATGGTGCACCAGGTTCTCAGGTTCTACAAGAAAAACAGTTGTGTATGAGCAACAAATTGAAGGCGTTATCGCTCGTCTTCCCCGTCTAAATAATAAGATGGGAACTTGGCTGCACTGCTGTCAACCTCAAATCCTTTTATGTAAAGTGTTGTTTTACTATACCAAAACTAGAGAATCAAAGATTGTTTTGTCAAAGCAGTTTCCTCTACCTTTAGCCTCTTCACTAACAACAAAATTCAGCAGCACAGCCAAAGGGAAGGGTATTTGTTGATATACACGTGTTACTTGAAAGCCACACTCTGTGGCCTTTTACTAACAGTGTTGAGAGTAGTTTGCATTACTCAGCATCAGCTGAAGTCCCACCTATGCCCTGGGTTCTGATGAAGACCACGTTGTTGGCACCACTCTCCACCGACTGGAACCGCCGCAGCTTCTGCTCCGTGGACGCACGGATCTGGCCAACCTCCTTCTTCAGGGCTGCCTCGACATCGTCCTCATCCTCCTCCCTCTCGCTTCCAGACAGCCTCTCCTCGTGATCTGAAAACTTCACACAGGCACCGTGTGTTGGTGAGCCCCACACAGCAGTGCCCGGGGCACAGCCTGCGCTGGGCCCGGGGCACAGGGGCACGGGCCGGGGCCGTGCTCCGGCCGGCAGCGCGGCTGCGCTGGGGTTCGCCTACGGAACCTGGGCTGTCGGGGGCGTGGTGCGCACACATGGCTCCTTCCACACACGCGGTTTGTTCCACACACGCGGCTCCTTCCACACGCACGAGGGGAGCCGAGGCCTCGGGGTGCCGCTCCCGCGCCCCGCCGGCGCCCCGAGTGCCCGCCGGCCCCGCCGCACGCACCTGCTCGGGCCCGTAGAGCAGGTCCCCGTACTCGCCGAGCAGGCTGTAGGCCTCCCCCACGCACTTGCGCTCGTTCATGTTGCAGGTGATGAGGATGCCGCGCATGCCGGCCTCCAGCTGCCGCCCGCCGCCGCGGGGCCGCTTGGCCCGGCCGGCCGCCGCCGCGAAGTGGCCCTTGGGCCGCCGCTTC